>MIQA02024209.1:0-48340 GCA_001887855.2 Sclerospora graminicola
TTAAACTATAGGTAGAACATGACTAGTTCGTCCGACTTCAAATTTTTATTCTCAAGATGGAAAAGCCCAGACTGCTTATGCATGTTGGTGGCCCTCGGTTTGCTGGATTGCTTGGATACCAGTACCTATTGTCAATCAAATAAGGAGCATATAATGATTCGTTTTTCTAATTATTTTTTCTTCTTACTAATAGAATAGAATAACACCTAAAATCAATTTTTAAACTAAAACTTGTCCCAAAAGCCCTTCTAATAAAATCCTAACCCAATAGAAACTATCTTGCTGCATTATTGCTTTATAATACTTCGAAGTATGATAATTTTGCTTTACAATTTGATCTAGCTGTACCCAAATCCCTAGTAATTTAGGATTAAAAAAAGCTTTGTTTTACTCCATATCTATTCGATCAACTGTATCGTTAGACCAGCGAATTCAGGAGCAAGAAGTTTTATTAAAACGTCTAGTAATGGCGGCTACCTCCTCTACCCGATACTGTCTTAGTATCTTTAATTCCATTTTTACTGTTAGCTATGGCGTGATTTCGTGTGTGACACAACGGGTTTTACGGTACTCTGTACCCACGTCATGGTACAGGGTGTGTGTGACACTTAGTTTAACCCAGACTAATTATCAACTTATAAATTAGTCTGGCACAGACTATTTCCGAACATCCCTTAATTAGTCTGTATTCATTAATAGTCTGGCACAGACTATTTAATGTAGCACAGCTCAAAAACTCAGGTTCGAAATTAGTCTGGCACAGACTAATTACTGTGGGAGGAGTACCGTTATTTCACAAAAAACACCACTCAAAATAATTACAATTTCAGGTTTTTCTCTCACCTCTTGATCTTTCATTAACATAATAATACTGGGTAAGACACAAATCTGGTAGCTCTGAATACTCCGTAGGTTCATTACTAAAATACTTTGCAGCGATAGCATTGCGAATCTTGCTATCTGGGTACTATATGCTAAGTATACATGTATTTGTGGAAGTTTGGGCTAGAAGATTTAGCTAGACAGCCGATCAGCAGTGTGTAAAGTAAGCGATACGCATTGAAACCGATCGTCGTTTGGGCTTTCAATGGGTTCCAGCAAGACTGCCTGTCAAAACGGATGTATGGAAATTGTACGTTTGCTTAATGAAACAGGAATGGCAGCATGTTCAACTGCGCAGTTGCTGCTGCTGCAAGTAGCGGTCAATTGGAGATTTTTTCACTTTTTGCAACTAAATTGGGTTTCGGATCTTCAAAACCACTTGTTGCCAAGTTTCTTGCTTTTAGAAAATGTCATAACGTAGTCCATAATATCATGGCGCCAAAATGGGTATTTAAGCTTTTTGATCACTATCTCGGTACTTTAAGCCAATCGCATCAAGACAGATACATAAATAAAGCTGTTTAATGGTGCGTCAGCTGGTATGTATATAAACCTAAGCCGTTAATATTTGTCTTCTCCAGTGACGCACAAATGGCAAAGTTTGATTTTTCTATGCAGCAGATTATGGAAGGAGCTCTCTTGAGGAGAACGGCTACTATTGTCGTTTATTTTTGTCATACGAACCGAAAAACCATACGGGAACATCGAAAAAATAATATTTTACTTCTTATGAGAGGAAATATCAGTGGACTTTTTTTTTCGCGCGAGAGTCGTGTGATTTGCTCGCCGGGCGCCATAAACTGATGTTGTGAAAAGCCTGCCAGTGATTGGAGTGTATTTTTGATACCGTGTATCTGATTGGTTATCGAGAAATTTTCCGCCATAAGCTGATGACCCGCCATAATTTGATGAATTGCGTTACGCGAATAATCGCACAGTCACCCAATCGATAATTGCCAACTAGATTTTATCACATTCGAGTATCGTTCTGCCCACCCGAGCAACGTATTTGCCAGTGCGGAAATCTCTGTGCCGCTCGTGTTGTCCCGTTTCACTGACTACATGTAACTCAAAATTCGTAAACGTCCAAATTGAACTGCTTATCATATATTTCCCTCGAATGCTAATTACGGAAACAACTGAAACGTTTTTGCGACCGACAGATGCTTCACAGAACAAAGTGCGTCTAATTTCACGACGTTCTAGTGTGATTTGTGGTAAAGCTCCACTGTGGTGAAGTTGTTCGGGAATTAACTGACTGATGAGAAGTAAATCCAATTATCTGATTAATAGAAATGTTGGTCCAAGCTAGCTGCCCGGGTAGGCTACCGAAAGACGCGGGATGACAGCTGCCGGAGGAGTTCGAGGATACCCGCAAGTGCCGGAACAATACAATGCATGGAAACAGGCTAGACGAGGCAATCCGGATGCTCGGTCCAGGTCAGACAGAAGTTAACCAGCTTGACCAAGTGGGGATGGATGGCCATTGATGATGGCCATAGGTGGCCAAAGAGCGTATTGGTCAAGATATGAGCATGTGAGAGGCTCAAGGGAAAGTTATGTTCCTGTAGTAGCCGGATGGAACACCGAAGGTGGATGGGCGGCCGCGAAGAGGGAATCAGAGTCGGTGGCCAGGTCTCGTCCAGGTCGAGGTGGATGTCTATACAGTACACAAAACCGTCCAGGTTGAGCTGGCCGAGCTATTTCAGGTAAGGCGCATAACCATCCAGCCAGGTTATTTTGTGTAGGGTACACAAAAGGTTATATTAGATCTAGGGATAAAAATCAGTGTAAGTTTCGCTTTCTAAGACGCAAGTCATTTCATTGGTTCACAGCAGAGGGCTAAGAAGTTCCCCTCTAACTGCTATTGGTTTGCCCGGGGAAGGTTGAGAGGAACCCACCGGAAGTCCCCTGACCGGGAGTCGTCGTGAAACTTATACTCAGCTCAAGTCGCCCGTGTTTTGAACACGGTTTATCTCTATTGGAAAGTGTGGTAACGTTTTGACCTCTTGTCGAAGATTGTGGAGCATTATTTAGATTCCCTTTTTGCACACAAAATTGGATTTAACCCTTTATTATCTTTTGTTTAGCTGGCCGATCGATTATTCTCAGTCCAGCCTTTGCGGTATACAAATTTCAAGTATAACGAAGCCTGATCCCGGTGAAGATTCCGCCCAGGAGCAACCCTAGTCTAACCCCCGTCCCCCTATTTTACCAACTATTAACGTTTCGTCCTAGAGTCCACCAAGAGAGCGTAACCGCCAGTTCTGACGGGTACACAAGGTGAATTTTACATAACATGGATCATCTTAGTCGTCACGGCCAAGGTGATGGAAGTGACTGGTCCATCCAGCTTGATGCTGGCTCGGACCAAGACCTGGATGGGCGGAGTACCCCCTCCGGCAGTCAGTCATCTTGGCCCCCCGTGGGTGTTCGCACCTCAGAAGGAATTTCTGAGAGCGACTACACCACACCACTATAAGATCCTCGGTAAAGTGTCGCTGAAACTCAATATTATAGATACAACAGAGCCTGAAGCCTCGTCTATAAAGTCCGTGATATGACGAAAAAGACATCGATTGTTATAACCAATGTTGAGGCTGCGGTAGGCAATTATTTTTTTAGAAGATGGAAATACTTGAAGATATACCGTATTTAAACAGAAAGGAAATGAATGTCGGGACTGACTGAACAGCCTCATGTACAAAATGCTAGCCTGGTACTTGAAGCTCGGCATAAGGCCAACAAGTAGGCGATTTAGCCAGTTCCAAGTAATGTATGATATATATGTTTATGATATTTTCTGCGTTGTTATTCCAATTTTACGATTCTGAAAATGTGTCCTTAAAACTAACAAAATAGTCACTATTTGGGTTCATTTTTGACCACCTCTAATTTTATAGAAGACGGCCATGTGTTTATTTTGTGAAGGACGTATTTGGCTGGTGGATACCGTCTCTTTTTATAGGTGCGTTAATTAGTCAGCATCTTTTGAAAGTCGAATAGTGAAGCTCTCTGGTTGGTTGATCAGACTTTGATCAGAATCTTCACGACATGGTGGTCTAAGATAGTGAAAAGGGTAAATGTACATAGCATTGATTTGTCTGGAGACGTACCAAAGTAAGCCGAAGACGGCTTCAAAGGTTAGCACAAACCGGCCCCAATCGGTGTCAAGAAGTTAGCCCAAGTCGGCCTCATGAAGCCGACCACGAGCCGATCCCGCAAGGTTGATTGCGTGCCAGCTGCAGAAGTCGATTTCAGATCAGTCAGAGAAGCCGATCCCGAGCCGATCCCGAGCCGATCTCCAGATCCGAAATTGGAGGACCAGCTCAGATCAGCCGAAGATCGGATAAAGGTGATACTGACCAGGTCAGGCCACATTAAGGATCCGTTGAAGGTGGTACTGATTAGGTCAGGCCAGATTAAGGATCGGTTGAAGGTGGCACTGACCAGGTCAGACCAGGTTGAAGATCGGTTAGGAACGGTTAACTGTGGTACCGTCCAAATTATATGACCGGACGATCAAGCGAAGTATTAGGTAAGTCACATAGGTTGGTGTATGGTACATTAGGTATTTGATATTGTATTTTAAATAATAGAACTGAATTTACCCACTAAGCAAATAGTCGCTCCGCCACGTGTCGGCGGTCATTGGGAGCACAGGGTTAATAAGCCCATGAAGCTCAAACAAACTCCCTGTTGAGACACGCAAAGTCGCATTTTGACTCACCGGAAGTCCTCCGATGGGATTGTTATATGTTTTCAACCCTCACTCTCACGCTTCGTGTATTGAACACGTTTATTAATTGGAAAGGTTTCCGTGGAGATACCCTTTGGTTTTACCGTGGAAGATCGTGATTTTATCTTTTAACGTGGTTATTGGTTATATCTCGTTTATTGGCTGGTCCGGTCGGTTCATGGATTCCGACCCGACTTTTACGGTACTTATACGCAGTACCACCCCTAATGTGTCCTCCGGTGAATATTTTCACCGGAGGACACCCTTGTCTCGAAGAAGTCACATCCCCCGACCTGATCGGGAAAACCTGTTTCATCTAGAGTCCACCTGTGTGAATGAAACCACCGAATACATAAGGTGAGATGAAGTTTCTGTTTTACTTGATGATTTGTCCGATCCTGAAGTCGACTAGAACCAACGGAGTACCCCTCCGATAATTGGTCGTCCGGGCAAGTGGAAATCCGAGTTCCTCCCAAAACTTCAGTTCTGGATTTGAAAATCAACACCACCACATCAACACAGGCAGAAAAATTATACTCCTGTGTTTTTTTTTCAGAGACATTTAATCCTGTGATATCACGATTCTGAAGTAGTGCTAATCCTAGTGGTTCTACGGCAAGTATTAAAAGCAGCGGAGCTAAGGCATTTGGCATGTACCCGAGGTCACTAGCATTGTCGGGATAACTTATTTACCAAAACGCCGCGGTTGTTCAATTATGAATTCTTTTAATTAAACTAATAGACTTCTCCGCAAACCCCAATTTAGCTAGGACTTCTAAGATATAGGTCACCATAAGCTTTCGCAAAATACAGCAGCACGCTACCTCCACACTCTGCCAAAGATTGTGTTGTAGATGTTCTCTTTGTTCATAGTGATTTCAGCTACTTTGAAATGCCCGTTTAATCGGCGCTTCTCTTTTCATTGCCATTATTAAACAACCTTCTACACGTACGCGAATAATTAGCAAAAGACTTAGCTGATCCGTCGACCTCATTAACCCTGTCAAAAAGTGGGCTAATTGACGCGCAATAATTGATCCTTCCGTTAGCTCTTTTACGATCAACCATTCATCTGCAGGTCCTTCCCTTCACTCCGTAGAACGTTGGACTTTCCACTCCTTTAGGCATACTGTGCGTAAACATTGCATGACCGGCTCCGGATATATTTCTGGTTTAAATAGAACGATGTCCGCGTCGTACTGCTGCCGAATCGGCGCTAATGTCTCCCTTGACTTTGCGTCGCCACCCTTGTAGAATTTGAGGGCTCTTTGCTGCTCCAACTACTTTAGGCACTCCCATCATTTTACTAGGACTTATTGTAATGGTTGTTTCCCACGTCGGACTTGTAGACACGCAGTAAGGTTTTTTGCCTCCATTTAGTCCAGTGTTGCTGATGGTTTATAACAATCCATTCAACCAAATCAATGAGCCTTTCTTGCTCTTGTTTCGTCAAACTCCGGCAGTTGTTTTCCTGGTCCTGCATCTGCTACCTTCGTTCTGGCCGGTGCCTTGTACACCTTATGGAATAACGTTTACATCAAGTCCAGCCATGTTTAAAGTCTCGGTTTCTGGTTTTGGGTACCGGTTTCAGTGTAGCTGCTATGTTGTCCACTGACAGATTTTGTGGCAGACTGCTGTCCGTTGGCCCTATTCCTATAGGTTCTTGTCTCTCACTGACTGCATTACTTTTTTTTAGGTAGATTGATGTCTTGTCCATATATAGTATCCCCCCACCTGGTGTAGGTTGAATAGGAACTTGTTCATCTACATTTTTTTTCATGTACTATGACATCTGGCTCAAACTGTTTTTTCGTACTTAAGTCCGCTTTTCATCTTCGTAGTTACTGGATTCCGAAAATTCACTTAATTGCGATTTTGGCACAATCCACTCCCCCTGATTGTGCCAGCTCTTTCTTGCTTCCGCTTGGTATCTCTCCGTCAGTATCTTTATCCGGTGGTAAGATCCTTTTCTCTGGGGCTCTGCCCTTTTGAGGCCATTTCAGGGTTAGCTTCGTTCTCTATTCTCTCGTTTGGTAGCCCGGATCCTTCCCAACAACTGCAAATTAGTAGGGCCTTGGTATGAGATAAAAAAAAAATTGGATTAATTTGAAAGTGAATGATATTAATATAGTATACTTGGTCCCGGTTCACGGTCTCGCTACGTATAGTCATCTCTTTCGCTAAAATACACATGTATTGCTCAACCTCGAGACTGATACCACTAAGATCCAGATGTTCTGATGGACCAGACGTCAACTGAGATTGAAGATTGATGGTGGCTACAAAACTTGCTGATTTACGTAAACTTTTTTCTATGGTAACTTATGTGGCTTTTTCAGTCCCGATTTTTGCTTCTCCACTTTACACAGAATATTATGCCGTAATTCCGCGAACCATCTTCCGCTACATCCAGTTAAGGGCACAAATACATGACAAACCCACATAAACACTGGAAATACACATAAACAGTGAAAACACACAGAAACGAGACAACCACACAACCTTTACATGCCGTGTGCGAAGCACGCGGATGTAAATCCAGGACCCAACACTGCCCATAATGCAAGCGGAGGCTTTGCTTGCAAGCCGTAGTGGGCTTAGGGTCTTTCCGGCGAGCAGTATGGGTTTTGGATTTAGAGTTAGGTGACTGTCTCTCGCTTAACTGGATGTAGCGGAAGTTGCTACCCTAATTTCGAGGCGATTGCTGTTCAGTGGGTCTAAAAAAACGTTCTTGGGAAGAGTACCGTGAGACGAAGCATTGTCCGCCAGTAATAATGAGCTCCGTCCATGTCTTTACCTTAATATAATACATTACTAGCCACTGTTTTTCACTGTCTTTTATTCTCCAGAAACCACCCATTGTTCTTTGGTGTTGGATATTATCCATAACTACACGATTACTATGTACCTTTAGTCTCTACAAGAGGATGACTTCGCCATATGGAATAGGTGACCCGTGTTGCCTCCACATTTGTTGGGTGAGTAATGAAGTCGCAAGGATAAGTAAGCTACGTAGAGTGTAAGTAGCAGACTGAACTAGGGCGAGTTCTTGCACATTTGATCCGCCTCTCTTTATTTTTCTGCTGCCAATAAACTCACTCATTAGTTGTCGGCATGACGTCTATCTACTGACAGGGCCCCGAAATTTAGGCAATGTCTGAGTGATATAAAAATTGCATATGATGAAATGACACCAACAGAAATAGAGAATTAAAAGTATTGTGTGAAGCATTCAACCATCTTATGAAAATATGGCGACGAAGTAAGCGATAGTTCATGTTGCCGTGACTTTTTTACTTGATACATTTTCGTTTGCTGTATCTATGCTAACTGTAAAAAGCACTAGGTATAATGGTCCTTGGTTCCTGTAGAGGCTTCGTGTGCACATACCGTCAATTTGACCTTAAATTTACTCTATTAACATTTTACCTTTTAGTTTACACAAGTGTCACCTTTTAGTTTACACAAGTGTCATTTATTGGAGATAAAACCATAGTATTTATTCAAAATTCCTCCTCCACGTACCCTTCCTACAACAACTTTAGCACGCTAAAGACTTTGCAACCACCATCAATTTTCTTTTACATCTTCTTGGCAGCAATCTCCACTTTATACAGATTATTACGTCCTAATTTTCGAGCCGGTAGCTGCTCAGGGGGTCGAGACAAACATTTGTAGAAAGAGCATCTTCAGACGAAGCCATGTCTGAAAAGCACCATCCTTGTGTTTTCTGGCAGTCGATAGTTGTTTACCTTAATATGATATTTTACCAACCACTGTCCTCTTGTGTCTTTCTGTCTCCCATTGTCCTTGGTTTTAAATTATATCCATCACTACACGTGTACTGTGTACCCTTTGGTCTCTAATTAAGAAGATAACTTCGCTATGTGGAATAGGTGACTCGTGCTGCCTCCACATTTGTTTGGTGAGTAATGAAGTCACAAGGGTAAGTAAACTACGTACAAATGTAAGAAGCAGACTGACCAAGGGCTCGTTATCCACACTTGCATGTTTGATGCGGCTCTCTTTTATGTCTCTTTTGCCAATAAACTCAGTCTTTCATTTTTTGATAACGACTATCAACCGACAGCGCTTCGAAAAATACAGTAGCTCTTCTCACTGCTGAGTGATATGAAAATTTCATATAGAATCCTATCATACCACTCTTCTAGCATAGAAGATCCCGCAATTAAAAATTTGAAATAAAGGATGATGAAATCTGGTTTACTTGATATATTTTCGATGCCATAGTTCCAAATACGCAACATCAACCACAGTTGGGTTGGGTAAAAAAGGGGCTACAAGAGAGATTTCTAAATCTAAAGTTACAGGACCACCGATAATGGAAGATGATCCCGGACCTGGACCGGGATCTGACCGGGCGGCAAGGCGGCTAATAGGTCGGGGAAACAATCTCGACAGTAGCACAGACTGTCCACACAGAGTGGAGGACGAATATGTAGAGGCAACACAAGAGTCAGAGGGGGAGGAACAACCTGACCAAGAACCAAACGGTGAAACCGATATACCGGTAGCGAACACCGATAAACCGGTTGAGATCCCCCCCCTACAAATGAGCGGTCACTATGCATTCAAGGGCCAAAAGTCTTGGACACCTCAACGACGAAAGGGAGAGAGACTCAGGAAGTAATAAGTGACGCACATCGACCAACTCTAATCGACAAAGCGGCAAACTCCTTATCAACAGATCATCCCTCTACTAACCCTAATATAGGTAACGAGGGAGATGAATCTACAAAAGCACTACCGACGTCACCAACAGGTGCAACACACCAAGAGCATACGGCAGATGATATGGCCGCAGCACTGAAAATAAGCTTAGCACAAACAGTACAAACGCAACCCAGAGTGCAAGCTTGGCTTGATATTACGCAAGAACTATTCGAAGCAATATTCATAAAGGCAAAAGGGCCGATATCACGCCTATCGCCAACGGCCAAACGACTACCAAAATTGAAGAACGGAGAGGTTGAAAGGCTGTTAGATCTGTTCGAAAATATCGTTGTCACACAAGATCAAAGCTGGACAATCTGGAAGGATAAAGTGATTAGTGCGGCATTGGGAGCACAGAAATCAACCCAGCCTTTTGAAACAATCCTGTGGAAAGCATTCGGGCAGGAAAAAATCAAAGGGGCAAACTCAGTAACCCCTGTACTATCTGGTTGGGCATCGAAGGTAACAGGGACGCAATCATCTGATAAACAGCACGCGGTACAAAAACCTTTCCTATTTCGTACTAAGGACTATTCCCCAGAGGAAATCACTCACCTGCGGACAATATGCGAAGAACAGTACGGCAAAAGCGGTCCAACCATATGTAGGGAGGGATCAGAGGACGAATGGAAAATAGTCAAAGGGCTTGTGGAAGGTTCCATTATTGCACGACAACTACCCCAATTTATAAAGTATATTATGACATATGGGGAACAAGTCAGACTCGTTCAAACTATCCGAGCTCAGGTAGAAGGATGCCTAATCCTCGACCTGAAAGGGGAAAGTCCCATTAAAGAGGCTTTTCTCAACACAAGAAGTATTCAAGAGAGCATTACAACAGCAGCAACAGCGCGTAAATCCGGCTCTCCTGCTTTATGGAAAATGGTCGCACAGGTAAAAACAATCAGTTATAACTCAGGCAACCATTCTTTATTTTTTCATTTTTATACACGAGAAACAGAAAAAAAGTTCGAGGGGATGAAGGTTCCGTTTCACCGCTACGATCACACCCTAAAAAATTTACATCATTCACGACCCTCTGGGAAAAAAGACCCATGGAAACATCAACTGGAAACAAAAGGCGCAGTGTATGGGCGTCAAGGGCATTACACGTGTGTTCTAAAAAATGTGACGAGAACAATGGATCTGTCTCGTCTTTACGGGATGTTACATCAAATCCTAGCGACTGATTTTCAACTTGAAGATTTGGATAGCGGCGGTCCATTTTCGGAAACGTCCACACAGTGGGAATTGACGTTCAATTCAGAATTCTGTCCGCCCCTGCTAAAGGGAGTTTCAAGAATCTCTTGGTGCGGGTTATTGTTAGTGATCGAGCACCCTACCATGCGAGGCAAGCGACAATGTCTAAGGTGCGGGATGATAGGTCACCCAATGCGAAAATGCAACACTTCTTTAGAGGAACTTTTAAAGAACAATTGCATAACCATAACTGAAGCTGACTTAAACAAAGCCCAGCTACCGGCCCCGACATTTACGAGTTTAGAAGAATTAAAGGCCACAGTAGCCGAACGGTTAAAGAAGCAACTTGAAGACTCATCAAAAGGTATGGAAACAACAACACCCGAAAACCAAGCTGAAACAGCCTCAATAAATTTGACGGCTGAAGGATCACCTACAACTCAATGGAAGGAGGACGTAAAGCAAGAAAGTGGCAATCCAGAAGAAGAGGCATCTGGGGCGAGAAACAAAGAGCCACCAACGAAGAAAATAATCAACGGAACAACCACAAAACAATCTTCACACGAATGGGTAGTGGTAACACGAAGTAATCGGGGCAGACGAGCTGCTACTCACCCTGGATCAGTTACGACGGGTCGAACAATATCGAACGTTGTTCGCCAACAACAGAGACCTACAAAGGAAGGTCAGACAATCTCGAGTGTGGTTAGACAGTTACAGGTGGTTCCACAACCGAAAGGGGTAAATGAACCACAACAGAAGAAGAACAACGAAGCAACCGGAAGTCAAAATGTGTCAGAACGGAAACAAACAGGCCAATCTCTTCAGTCGAAGAGAGCAGGACCTAAGCAAAAACATCAAACAGACTTGTTAATTCGAGAATCAAAGAACAAGGATAAATTAGCGGGACTTATTCAACAAACATTGGAGCTGGAAGGTGGGGTCACCCACACCGATGAAGACCCAATAATCGAAGGGACATCTCTAAACACAGCAACCCTCGATCAAATTGAGAAATGGCTAGGAATTAAAGCAGTAAAAACCCCATCCACCGGGAACTGCCAAATTTATGCACTAGCACAAGCATTACTGACGACGCAGTTTAACAATGCATCAACGGCTCTCATAGAAGAGGCAGCTCAGGCACTGAAGGACGGATGTTACGCACGGGTATTAATCGACTTCGAAATAAAATTTCCGCATGGCATAAGGAAACAGACGCTTCTGGCCCTGGGACGAGGATATGATAAGATTTCCCCTAAGGAATCTTACAAGGAATTTGAACGTTATTTCACAGACTTCGCGTATAGTAGATCAAAATTAGATGATATTGTGGATCCCCAGGCATGGGGAAGTAACGATACGTTAGCGAGCATCAGCGTATTATTACAAAAGGAGATTTACGTGCTCAACTCAGGGTACACCGGCGTCACACCAGGGGTAATATGTTTTTCCCCGGAGACCAAAAGTAAAAACAATAGGAAATATTTGATCAGCGGAGAATATCCCCTTACAATGGAAGATTGTGTGCACCGAATTCTTAAGGCCAAGGCTGAGGCACCGAAGGATGAATCCAAATGGCCAATTATACTACATTTTAGTGGCGCCCACTATACGGCGTTCTTATACGGAGCTCGAGATGGCACAACACAGACAACATACAAAGAAACCTCTGATGTAGACATGGCCACAAGTGGAAGTGAAGGGGATAATGAAGATTTCGATGATGATAGGATAGACCAACAGGATATCAATCAGTCAGCGGGGGTAGGGTCTGATACCCAGGACTGTGAGACCAAAAGGGGGACAGATATAGTGATGAGGGAGAATTCAGACACTGAGGCATCTGATGTTAGCCAAATTACCACCTATAGCCAGCACGATCCATGGGATCCGGATGCGTGGGACGGGGACGTCGAAGATATAATCAACAGGCTTCAAGGTCCAACAATTCATCACGACCTCAAAATCGAAATAGAAGAAATAATATTGACTCACGACCCTCGCCTGCGAGAAATTTTGCATTTTTTGACAGAAACAGTGGGACGACTATCAGTACCGGAACAGGAACGGATAATGCAATTAGACATATCAAATCCAGCAGTCCAAGATCGACTGATGCAACAATATCAAATTTCTCGTCCTATCCTACATCAATGGATACACAAAATATGGAACGCTCAGCTTGAATCTCCAGAGGTACTTATGATAACATCGGATGATTCACAAAACTCTGAGTATCAACCATCTCAAAGCCCAGTGGAGGAACCAGAGCCGAGTAATAAGAGAAGATGTACCAGAAGGAATACATCAAATACCGAGTCTATTTCAAATCACCAAGAGGAAACAACACTAGATTCACCGGACCAGTCTCCACACAACGTCCAACGTGAATTAGTCGACGATTTTGAAGAAACATTAGATGAGACGAGTCAGGACCAGAAAAAGACGGTGAACTGGGATCAAATCTGGGATGCACATAAAACAGAATGGGAGAGACAAACGGGGATACCCTTCCCAATAGTTGAAGCGTCAACTCAGACATGGAAGAAAGCGATAATTTGTGAAGGAAACAATTTACTTCATCTATTCAAGCAAAGTGCTGGAGCCTATAATCTTCTTGAAAGGATAGACCCAGCATTACTTATACGATTAACGCAACCCTGGAGAATCCAATGCTGGTATGATATGATTCACCAAGGACAACAAGGGTTAATCACGGGGCTGGAATCTTCTTGGTTTAAAGATTGGGAAGACAGATTGGAATCGCTTCATCACCCATCCCACAGGATACTAATAATGAACAGCACACAAGAGTGGATAGCTCTCAAACAGGTAAAATACGGAGGAAATCAGCTAACACGCCTATGTGCTCCGGCTTTAGCGGCAAAATTAGCAATTCATGCACTATGTGCACATATGTATGCTGAACAACTGGCAGCAATATTAGGGGCAAATTATCACCCCGTGGACTCCATTATTACGTTGCTTTCCAGACACCTACAAGTAAGTAAAACCAATTCGAGTTACTCCCGGAAGGTACAAAACGTCTTAAGTGGGCACGCAGGGGCCTGGGGGCTCCTTGATGAATTTATTACGGATACACATGTAGCCATACCTATCAACAATTCCATAACCACTATGAATGAGGCCAGATCCGACATGGACCCCCTCTGTTACTAAGGGCTCCGCACGGCCATTCCTACCTAAAAGAAAGGCAAAACCTACGTCAACAACACACCAAGCGTTTACAGATATAATGGCATCGGTAGATGAGACTACGGGTTCCATATCAACGACGGCAGACCTCACACACGCATATTTTGACCTCACGAAACTAGATTTATATTCGACACTTCACACATTAAAAGAAATGGAATACGTACCGGAAATGGGGACCCAAAGGCATCCTCTGTTCAAGCAGGGTTCCAACTAATCTCGCAAAATGTAAGAGGTTTCAAAAAAGAGGACGTTACCAACTGGTTACAGGCCTGGAGGAAAAATGCTCAGTCCAGGACACCCCAGTTTATTCTTTTACAGGAAACTCACATTTCCGACATGGAGAATGCACAGGAATTGACAAATAAATGGAAATATTTATGGGGACATTCCCTTATGAGTGAACCATGTGCATATTGGAGTATCGGACGTCAGAAAAAAGAAGGAGTGGCAATCCTAGTTAATCCTGTCATAGCGGCTGAAGTTACTCCATGGCATAAGGAGAAATGGACGTCTCGATTTATTGCGATTCAATGGAAAAAGATCTTAATTCTCAACATATACGCTCACTCTGGAGATTCGGCGCTAAGAGAATTTTTTTTCATGGATTTATCGAACCTTTTAAGTGGAGTGGCATTACAAATTATCCTTGCAGGAGACTTCAATTGCGTTGAATCTCCTGTATTGGATAGATTAGGGGGGGAAAGAAACGATAAATCGGAGAGTCCGACTTTATCGACACTTGTCTCGCGATATAATTTACATGATGTCGGAACATTTGGCGTCTCAGTCCTGAATGATGAACCTCTAAATGCGATAGACCATTTTACCTATTGGAGGGGAGGTCAGGCAAGTCGAATAGATAGAATATACATATCATGCTCCCTCACCTCATGGTTAGGTGACTTCACGGTTGGAAACACTCCCCATTACTCTGATCACGAGCAAATATCAGTTACCCTAAGGGATCCAGCCTGCTTAGCACGCAAAACCCCTAAAAGAAATCGTATGCCGAGGTACCCATTTAATGGGTACAAGGTACCAGACATAGCACAAACTCTAGAAACCGGTATAAATGGTTTACTAGACAAATTTAACCAACAGCGAT
The DNA here is from genome assembly GCA_001887855.2 of Sclerospora graminicola. Classification (NCBI taxonomy): domain Eukaryota; phylum Oomycota; class Peronosporomycetes; order Peronosporales; family Peronosporaceae; genus Sclerospora; species Sclerospora graminicola. The sequence goes on from MIQA02024209.1 coordinate 14,883, forward strand.
TAACATGGGACGCTTGGATAACGCACTGCCAAGATTTACTATATCAAACCGCACGCAAAGCTACCCACAGACGAAAATGGCGAGCGCGTACATTAAAGCGACATATCACGGAAAACGCATCCACACGAAAACAGCGAATGCTTGCGATTCAAACATACAACATTAAAGCCAATTTACTAAACCGGGGTCAGGGCCTACATAGGTCAATCCAGGAGATCCGTTGGCTTTTCCGGAGAACGGCGATCTGGGAACGGGACCAAACAGTTACACAAATTAATTCTGGCCACGGAATAAATTTCGATTCTCAGCTTGGAATACCTGATCGATTTTCACGGACGTGGAGCCTGATTATGGGGAAACGTCACTCAGAGATAGCACAACATTTGCGATTATACCAATTGGAACAATTCGTAAAAATTCCCCCGGGTCGAAAGGTATCTGCACACAATAATTTAATCCTAATGGCACCAATGGATGACGAGGAGGTGCGTCGGGCGATTAAAAGTTTAGAAAGGCGCAAAGCAGCTGGTCCTGACGGAATAAATAACGACTTTTATAAGGATTTCCAGGACATTATGGTGGAGCCTCTAACAGGATTATATAACAGATTACTACAAGGGGAAAAACCACCATCGTCCTTTCTCAAGGCTACTGTCATTCCGCTGCGAAAAAAAGGTGATTCGTCAGATGCCTTGGATTATCGTCCTATTTCATTACTCCAGACCAGTTACAAAATTTTCGCAAAAGTTTTAGCAACCAGACTACAAACTTTTTTGGGATCCGTGATCGGCGGGACACAACAAGGTTTTGTGCTCGGCCGCAAAATGGATAAAGCAGTAACTATAATGATGGCAACCATAGCGAATACAGCTGGAATACACTTTGATTCACCTGCAGACGGAGCAGGTATTTTATTCCTGGATTTCGCTAAGGCATATGACGCACTGGATCGAGACTATTTGTTCACGACTCTAACGATTTTTGGATTTTCCAAGGAATTTGTGCAATTAATGGTTAATTTACATAGTGGAACTACGGCAGAATTTCTCGTAAACAAGGACAAATCTGCCCCGATGGATGTCACATCGGGAATCCGCCAAGGGTGTCCACTGGCACCACTGCTTTTCATTATAGCGGTTGAACCCCTGGCGTTAGCAATTCTACAATCGACTGAAATTCAAGGAATCCAGCCGACGGCGCAAGAAGGAGGAGAATCACATACATTCTCAGCGTTTGTTGACGATTCGACAATCTTTTTACGACAGGCGGGGAAAATTCAGCCGGCATTAGACCACTTTGGTAAGTTGTCAGGACTGAAAATCCAGACAGCAAAAAGTAATTTCTTATTTATGGATCCTACAGTGGAATTACGGGATTGGTATGGTATTCCCATAGTGGCACCGGGTGAGACAGTCAGGTATTTAGGATACGAAGTCGGACATGCAAATTTGGGAGAGAAGAACTGGGCTTTACGAATAAGGAGTATCAAAAGGAGAATGGCGACAGCGGCTAAATGCGGTATATCGATGGTGGACAGAGTAACATTGTTTAACTCTATTGTTGTTCCTGCAATATTATTTACAGCAAAAGTGTTTGATCCGCGTCCAGAAGTTATGAAGAAACTAATCCAAATTCAAAAGAGTTTTATTTGGACTAAACTGGCGAACGACGACGGACGGGTAAGGCACAAGATTTCTCCAACCCTTCTATACACGCCTAAACAGGCAGGAGGTATGGGGCTGATTGCTTTGCCAATCGCAATACGAGTTCAAAGAATGAAGGATGCGCTCAGATGGTTACTCGCCCGATCAGATATCTATAAAGATGCTTGGCTTAATTGGAAAGGCCTGCTCCTACAAGATCCACTAGGAAAGATATCACCCAAGGTCAGAAAACGAGAGAACCTGAAGGGTTATTACGCAACAAATGCTAAACAACAAACTTTGTCAGTAGAATTAGGTCACTCAATTGGGCCTACTCCAGAGCAAGTTAGCAGTCTAGATGCCTATACGAGGCATCATTTACCTCAGCTTATGAGACATGCAGTACCAATAGGAGTCAGCCCGTCACGTGGTATGGAACCTGGTCAAACTCTTTTAATCGACGTGGATGTTTCGAAAATCCCTCATCACGGAATCTTAACACCCCACTTGCAGGATTTCTGGGGCGCCTTCCCGTGGGCAGACAATGCATGGATCCAGGATGAACGCTTGCGAACGCTGTCCCGTCGGAAATTCTATAAGATGCCGGAAGTACCCATTGCTACTTTACATCTTAAACGAATTTCTAACAGTGTGTACTCGTGGCAGGTACCATTAACAAGCACAACTTCGCATACAAGTGCCAAGATTAAGAGATGGATGTGCGCCATAATATTAGCTTCCCCCCGAGTGGAGGTAGGTCAATACATCGGACAGGCACCGCCAATAACTCTGTTTCATTGTCCTTCACTTTTGGCTACGATTCACTGGAGAAAACGCGAAACGGGTAGAGTGGAAGGTATACACAAAGGGACAATGTACACCACAAACCTGCAACAGCAAGAGAACGGAATTTACTGGATAGTGCGATCATCAACAGACCCGGCAGTGGCAAAGTGGATAAAGGACAACAAAAAATATGTGGTGTGTCAGCCGCATCCAGATTTACATGACTTTCCATGCTTGCTAGATGGAGATATGCGATCAATCTGGAGAATTCCAGCGAACTTACGCAAGCAAAGCAAGCGGATGTATTACCAAGCGGTAGCCAACGACCTGATACCGGTTATGGACAAATGGGACCGTAAGCAAAGTAGAGACAGCTGGTGGAAAACGCTCCAGGATCAATATCCGAAGCAGATCTGGAAGAATAACCACATCTTATCGGATTATCAAGTGTGGGTGATATATCGGCTAACTACGATGCAACTAAACACCTTCTATGTTAAACCTACAGGTAAAGAATCGTGCATACTGGACCCAGACTGTAACAGCCACCACACGGACGCGAGACACATCATGTGGGGGTGTACAAGAGCAAAGCTATTTTGGAGGCGTTTAATCGAACAGTGGACGGGTTCGAAATCAACGGGAGATGATGTGGAACTATATCAAGAAGAAATTGTACAACGTAAGGCACCAACCGACACCACCTTTTTAGATAAGGCGATGATGAAAATGTGCGGTATGGAAACAACGACATACCAAGGCTTCTTTCAACGAGTCTGGTGGGGAATATGCAGCATAGCCTACGGGTGGATGTGGCAACTACGGAATAGGACGATATTTGAAGGTTGTTCCTATACGCAATGGGATCATGTCGACACAATATGGTCGCATTGTAAGAGTCAGTTATTTGCTGTCGCAGAGTACGAGAGCAAAAATGCAAGTTACCGAGAGGAAGGTTTACGGTTTCTCCTATGTCTACAGTGCTTTTACAACATTCATCCAGCACAATCGCGCCAAGCGGAGTTACGACAGCGAAGATCCCTACCCGACCCAACGAATGGTCACTCTGAGCCGAGGCTAAAAATTAGAGTGCAAAAATTCATAGTAGCTAATAGTTAAGACTAAATAGACTACCTTATTATTATTATTTTCGATGCCATATCCTAAACTTAAGATTCTCAATCTATTTATTCAATTGGTGGAATATAGAAGGAAATCGTGTGATTGGTGGAACGGAGAATGCATTTTTTTACTTGTTACGTCCGTTACTTTACATTTTGAATTGTCAAGTCGCTTTCGCAAGTCCAAAGGTCTCAATTCCAACCCACGTTTCCACATCCAAGTCATGAGGCTATTCCTTCTCTTCTTGATCATCGTATTTACATCGTTTGCAAGTACTGATCTTGCCTTGGCCTCCTTTGAGTCCGGACGGACAAGGGCATTCGAGTTTGACTCTATCCAGCGATACTTGAGAGCTAACTCAACGAGTGAGCAAGAAGACGAAGAACGCAAGATTACTAATGAAGAAGTCCTAAGTCGTTTTGAGCAGTTTCTTCGAAGCTTACCGGGTTTTCCTTACGACTCCGTAAAAACAGTTGCGGAGGTGTACTTCCAAATGATGGAGTATAATGTCGTTGCGACGCGGCGCCCACCACCTAGCACGGAGGATTTGATAAATGATTCGTATTATCTGCACAAATTAGTTGAAGAAATTCATCATTGGACTTCTTTACGCACCGAAAAGTACATCGATATTTTCTTGTATCTAGTATTACTGGAAAAAGTTGGCGGTTCAATTCGTGAAGCAGCAAAGATAATCGAAAATGGGATGCAGTTGGGATCGGAGGGAGCCTTCAGAGTGGAAGATGCGCAGTTTTTTGTGTGGAGTTATGTTATGGGAACAGAGGATCGAGTTAGATCTATTATCTTTGAAAGTCGACATGATAAGGTGTGGAGAAATAATATTTTAAAGCGCTATCGGGATTTTTTAGCAAGCGAGGAAAAGCTCCGCACGCCCGAAAACGCAGGGACTTCAACATCGAGATTCTGACGTTTGGCCGAGCATTCTTTTCTCTACGGTCGTTCTTCAGGTATACATATCAACAGCTTGTAAAGCAACCGTATAAGGACACGGTTTTCATAGCTTTGCAGTTTCTTTGCTTTTCTAAATAAATCTCCCCCCATGATTTTGCATTTATGTCTCTACTATTAGAAATGAAGAATGTGCGCCACTTGATTGAATGAAATACGTATGTAGTAGAGAAAAGGTACAGAATGCATAATCCAAATAATTCAGAATGCATATTTTGTCAAAAAAATTTGGACTATTTTTTATCCAAAAAACGCACACAATGTAATAGTTGTCGAGCCCAATTGGGTCAACGTGCTTGTCGGAATGCTACTCTATCTATCACGTTTGGTATGTGGATCTACTTTGCATAGTCGACAGGCTAAAGTTGTCGTAGCATTAGAAAAACGCCCATATTCTCTCTAATATTTTTTTCATGTAGTTCACTCTTCACTCCATATTACTCACATCCTCCACCACAAGGAACCGTTATTGCAGTTCGCGAGGGTCGAAAAGGCGAAAAGGCGTGCTACACGGAGAAAGCTAGCGAAAAAGAAATCTACATTATAGCACTCAGCTGTCCCTGATCCTTTGGACTTAGTGAGAATGTATGTCTGTGTGTAAATTCCTGCAGCAATAAGGGAACCGCATCAGCTTCGAGATACATACAACGTCGTCCAGAACTGGATTCCAGCGACCAAGAAAAATAAACCCGATAGGCCGATTACAATGTACATGTACACTTTGTGTTGAAGCAAATGCCACAGGTTGCTCCATTTCGATGAGTTTTCGTCCTTCACTAGCAGATCCAGAGTGTAGCCATTCGGTGCGCTACCGTTTCTTGTGCGAGTCATCAAAACACATTCGTCATCATTTTACAAAGTAGTCAGTCTAAGCTTACTGCTGGTATCAATGTTCTCGTCAGCGTCCACGATGACGATGGAGTGCTGCCGAATCGAGCGCAGTCGGATGTGGTCCGTTGGAATGAAAAAAATCAGAACGGATCATGGCAGAATAAGCACAAACTGTGTCAAGGATGGCCACCACCAGCAGTAAATACCGCGGCATAGTGTCATGAATGCGCCGTCCTTTTTGTCAGACATTGCGCTAACACCCGATGCAGCGTTTGAAAAAGTTGTTAAGATACTGTGAGCTAAAGAAACCGCCACCTCTTTATTTTTTGAAGACAACCAAATGGTGACTGATCCAGCGAAGTAACCAAACGTGATGCCGAATGCTCTTGTTCCGCTTAGCCTTTGGAGCGTAATCGCGAACCTACAGCGGCGAGTACACGCAACTGAACGCTTGTGTCAAGCTGACACAGCCACGCAATGAGATGAGGAGGAGATGAGGAGCACTTTGGAGTACCAAACCGAAGTGGGAGTGCATGTGAGACCGAGAACCGTCAATTGTTGACCACGATCTTGAATCACTGCCGCAAACTCGGCCGCATCTTTAAACCCGATTGTAGCACAAAACTTGCTGGTCGATGCATCTATCTGACAGCCTCCCGATGGATGAAGTGCTGCAGCATTGAACACGTCGTTTCCATCAGAACCGGTAATTAGAGCATAACTGACAACAAAAGCATCAACACGAGCTTTTTTTCTTTATCATGCATATCTGCATGGGCATCTCTACTGAGTGTCGATCAAACCCCACGCCCGTTCTTCGCGGCTCCAACATGATACTTACTTGGTTGGTTTATCCTAAAATTTGAATGCTGCACGAGTGTCTAATTTGCTTTTTGCCAGATCCCAATACAATTTTGTACGCGTGCCTAATATGGGTTTGCCACAATACCTATTTTATATTAAATTAGGTAGGTAGTTTAACCTACTTTTAAGAGGCCTGCATATATGTATTCACACTAAATCAGATATTAACCAACAACTCAAATATCGATATAAATAATATTGACTATGTGTTAAAAGAGAAAGATTCTGACCAAAAGAATGAGCAACCAACCAGAGAGCTTCATTATTCGACTTTCAAAGATGCTGACTAATTAATTAACTCACCTATAAAATAAGGGTATTGCTGTTTCCACCACACTTTTTTGCTATTTCCACCACACCCGCCATAAAAAACAAAACCGTGCCGGAAGTGGACCCCGAGAGAACCCCCCCACCTTTGCTAACTAGACCGAATCTCCAGCCTACCTGGCAACGCTCATGAGCGCACCAAACTCGTCTTTGTCCTGGCAGACCCGTTGCCAGTCAAGGCCAAAGGGCATCCATTTCGCGCAAATAAAGGATCGACCACTTCAGCTAAACGTGAACCCTCTGCTTTAAAAGAGTAGTAAAAAAGGCGCGAATGGGCAGCAAATGTGACCACATGCCCCCAACGCAGCAAGCAGCCGCCAGCTTCTCCACCTGCTCCGGGAGAGATGCCTGTGCCGGCAACTCCAAAAATTACTAGCTGGGGACAACTTTTGTCCAGGTGACGGACATGCCTGCTGACGGAAATTGCGGGTATCATACCATGACAAATTACCTCAACAGTGGCGCCTCTAAGGGTGCAGGCTGGCCTTCTGTGCGTGCCGATCTGCTACTGATTGCCCGGCTCCAGCAGGATCTCTGATGAACATACTTGGAATTTGAGCAGGCTGGAAGCTCTTGTACAATGGCAAGTTGCAGGCATGGCGCACCCAAACGAGGTTTGCCCCACCAGAAAGTGCTGTACTAACGGAAACAATGTATAAGCGACTTGTTATCATTTTAGACGACAAAGGTTATGCCACGACGTACTCCTGCAGCTGCTGTTCGAGAGAAGAAAAATTGCGGAGGGTCTGAGCCTGGGATTCTTGCAGGTGGTCCCAGTCATCCCGCATGGCGTCTAATTCCTTAGAAACTTGGCGGTATCGGCTATGAAGGTGCATTAGCTCCAGAGATTTCTGCGAAGCTTGAGGAGATCGATCTTTCAGTTGCTCCAGTTGCTGGACTGCAAAACGACGTGGCCAGCACGAACCATAAGAAATGAGATAACAGTGCAGAAATTGGTGGACTACTTACGCTGAAGTTTCGAGCGGTGGACTAACTCTTGATTAGCGACCCGAAGAGGTTCAACGACGTCCGCCAGCATATGAAGGTAGTCACGTTCCTTCGTCAGGCTGGCGACCCGGTTCTCGATGCTGGCCGGCCTGCTTCGAAGATCGTTTGGTTCCGACGATGAATTTCGAACAGCAGCTATATCAGCCCTGCGGTTGACTAAATCGACGGATTGAACCAGGCCTGCCTGAATATGCTCCAGGTTCTCCACTTGGGCAGTCAGGACCTCCACCCAATTCCTTAGCTCTGTCACTTTGGAGGAAGAAACGGATGACGTAGCGGCCTGACGCAAGGCGTTGGTGAGCTAGCTTACAACAGCCCGAAGACCGGCTATTCGTCCCTGGCCTCCTTGCGACTACTCCTCAGCTCTGAAATTCGAGATTCAGTACGATCTACCATCATACGAAGGAGTCTGCATCGCTGTGCCAGAACTGCGGAGTCAGCTTGGCTGGATCGAAGATCGTCTTGAAGGGGGGAAACAGTGTCTGTCAACCTGTCCCTATCCGCGCAGACCTGTCCGTAAATGCGGAGCGCTGTATCGATATCAGGCGGGGATAATATCAGATCAGAAGTACGTGAAGAAGCCGGCGCACCCGCAAGTTCCACCCCGCTGGATGGCTAATCATAGTCAACTAGGTTAACCCGACAGATATTTTCGGAACCGACCTGCAAAACTGGAAATACATTGAGAGGTGGTCAGAGAACGGAAGGATGAGACCTCGGGTCAGCCTGTTGACCAGCCCAATGAAGGTCATCAGAAAAGTTGGATGGGAAACTTACCGAATCGTGGCATTCGTGGAAGAAAGAAAAAATAACAATGTCAGGTGAGGTCGTTCCCGAACCGTTGTGCGGCTGCGACAAGACTCAGCGGCGGCTGTAGTGAAGCGAGTTAACGGCCGGATTTGAAATACACCTGGCTGAGGCTGCCTTTTGATTGGCTTAAATTGCTGATCAATACTGCGGGCGCAGGAGGACAGCTGCTGGAGGTGTTCGAGAGCACCCGCAAGCGCCAGATCAGTACAAGGCATGGAACCAGGCTAGACGAGGTGACCCGGAGGCTCGGAGCCAGGTCAGCCAGAAGTCGACCAGCTGGACCAAGTGGGGCTGGATGGTCGTTAATGGTGGCCATAGGTGGCCAAGGGGCGGATTGGTCAAGAGATGGATATATGAGAGATTCCAGGGAAGGTTATGTCCCTGTAGTAGCCAGATGGAACACCGAAGGTAGATGAGCGGCCTCGAAGATGGAATTGGAGTCGGCGGCCAGATTCCGTCCAGGTCGAGGTGGATGGCTATCCAGGCTGGTCCGGCGTTTTAGTGTGCAGTACACAAAACTTCCAGGTTGAGCTGGTCAGGTCCGATTGGCCTCGCCGATCGCGTAATCTGGATAATCTGGATAATGACGAACACCTATCAGTAAGAATTGAAGTTGAAAGAAAACGATGGTTGCGGGATTACGTGTCATTATGGCTGGGACGAGCGACCGGGTCGACTGATCAGGTGCTGGACGGCCGGACAAATCCGACCGGAATAGGAGGATCGATGTTATCGGAGATGGAACAGCGAACCAGCAAGAATGTCCTGACCAAGAAGGATTAAAAGGACAGCAAAGGTGGTTAGGCTACTGCGAAGGTTGATTGTAGGTAATATCGGCCAATCATGTGACGGGACGATAAAGTTCAAAGAATTGTGTAAGTCCACATCGATTGGTGTACTGTACACTTAGTATTGGTTTTTATATTTTAAATATTGTGTGTTCTAGACGAAATTTCCGTGCGTGATTGATTCAATCGCGCATCCTTAAACCTATAAAAACCGCGCAAATCCTGTTATTAATAGTTTATTAGTAATAGAGGTGGTCCGGGTCTGGGGTGTAAGGATTAAGGTTTGGGGTGTAGGGCTTAGGGTCTACGTGATGTCAGCTGATTGGAAATAAGTGAAATAATTGACTTGTTTTGACAAATCACCATTCTTGCTTGGTTTGGGCGGTTTTAAATCTCAGGCCCAAATCACGCAGAATCGGCAAATTTGAACGGAATCGACAATAATAGGATTCAAATTACCCCCTACACAAAGAATCACTCTGCCACGTGTCAGCGGCCATTGGTAGACAAGTGGTCCCCTGTTCCTCACCTTACCCCGGTCGAGAAGGGTACTGACGCACTTAGGCTCGCTGAAAGTTTTCCGACGGGAGTGTGTTAGGTTGTTTTTATTATCACCCCTCACGTCCACGTGCTCAGAATTTGGAAAGGTTTTGTGAGAACTATTAAGTGGATATACTGTGAAAGATCATGATTATATGGTGGAATTTACGTATCTTTATTTGGTTATTGTTATTAGTTCATCCGGTCGGTCGAGACTTTCCGATTATGTCGTAGACGTTTCTTTTTCATAAAGTATTATCCTCCAGTGTAGGTTTCCACCCTGCCTTGAATAAGCTTACTTAGCTCGACCTGTTCGGGATTGATCCCTTTCATCTAGAGTAGACTCTTGAAGGTAACGATCGTGAACGAATTGGTACACTAAGTGATGAAGTTACAAGTTGATCCGGTCGTTCGTGATGGCCGGGCGGAAGACCGGGATGATCAGGGCGATCGCCCTAGCGGTGATCAGTTTGATCAAAAGATCGACCAGGATTCGTGGAGTAACCCCCTCCGCTAATTGGTCGTCCGGGCCAGTGGGAATCCGAGTTTCTCCAAGAATTCCCATTATGATTTTCAAAATCAATTCCACCACACTAGTAGATTTGCTATTTTTGACACGGCTGCCCCAGTTTGAATCGCTCCACGCAGTAATCTTCTCATCTCCACTATTATCACAACGGTACTGAATGGTGTATTCAGTTGTAGCTTTTAGGTAGCAAAAACACGAATCCCTGCGTTTTTATGCACTTCTCGGGGTTCTTCATGTTCTTAATCGACTTATGTGTATAGAATTCCGCAGGAGTTGTTGAATCGTTCACGCCCATATTAAGCTGACCGGCGCAAACGCCGATATCTCGCGAAACATGATATATAGCATTAGCGAGAGAACCATCTTCAGCGCTCCCGATTTAAGGGATTGATTTTATAAAATCCTTATGCGTGAGAAGGATACCCCTCTCACAGCGGTAAGCACCCCAAGCGGTATGCATTTGGAATAGCTAGTAATGCCACAGGAACTAAGAAATACCCCTGCAACATCCAATAGATGCGTCACGCATCTATTGCACCCGATGCGTGAGTTTGAATGGAGCTTTTTCGATGATGTGCTCATCCATAGCAAGGGTAAACACGGTGAGATGTAGATGTTCACAATGAACATCTACGTCGAGTATTCAAGCTTTTGTTCGAGGATAGATCTATGCAAACTTGAGGAAGTACACCATTAACGCATCTGAGATACCCCTTATTGGCTGCTTCGAGGCAAGAAGGGGGTGCGCCCGGGTCCTGAAAATATCAGAGGATTGTTGAATGATCAACGTCAAGAAACTTCGAAGGTTCCTCGGGCTGATGGCATATTTTCATAAATATTCATGCAATTAGGCTGTGCAAATTGGGCCTCATTCTCAATAACATATGAAGATATCAAGTGGCATTGAGACACCCAATGCCAAGAAGCTTTCGATGCAGTCAAGCGAAACTTGACTGAGGCTCCCGTCTTGGCTATAGCCGACAACGAGTGACAGTTTTACGTTTTTTTTGACGCGATTGATTTTGAAATCTGTTTCCTCTTGATGCAGCTCGATAATGATGATCCTGATCACGTTATCATCTACCAATCACGGCAATTGTGCCTATTATAGTTCATCTATCCAGTGCATAACAAGGATATCCTTGCCATGAAAAAAGGCACAAGAGAAGTTTCGGATCTATCTCTTAGAAGATAGACCGTTTGTTGTTTATAGAAATCATGAGTTGATACGCACGGCCAAAAACGTGCCACACATATCCCAAAAAATAGCCCGATGGCTATTATTCTTTGTGGAATACAACTTCACTGTTGATTACAGACCGAGAAAGGTTGAACGTGATAGCGAATCCGCTATCACGAAGACCCGATAACGAGACGAAACCGTCCGTAACCGAAGTCATCAGTGCAATTGCAATCTATTGCACAGCTCGAACTTTATAAGATACGACGAGCGTACAAAACAGACGAGGAAATACGTTTCGTGATTGACTACATAAGTGCTCAATCAGATAAAAAGCTCGATGAGCTCCCAGAGGTTTTGCGAGCTAATGTGTACGTTAGCGATAGCACGTTGTTCTGTTGGTATATAGTGCAGACCGACAAGATGATAGCCGCATCGTCGTTCGTAACGACGATGATCTCAAACATGATATTGTGTTTGAGTAACATGATACCATCATGGTCGACAGAATACATACTCTTCTCTCATGTGTAACTCCGACTTTGGGAACCAGTATAAGTGTGTCGAAAGTACGTACGCGCTTGCAAGATTAAGCAGCATGTAAAGCCTGCGCTATCGGCGCAGGCTCCCCTTCGTTCACAGCCGGTTCCTACAGAATAAAGGAAGTCCATTTCAATGGTCTTCATTTTCGATCTTCCACCCGACAACAGTCGGAAGACTGGAATACGGATCCTTGTAGACCACTTCAGCAAGACATTTTGTTGTGCTATCAACGAATGTCACTGCCTCGCAAACAGATGAATATTCGTTGATACAGCATTCCGTTCGTACCGAATGCCAAAAACATAATCAGATAGAAATTCGAGGTTGACAGGATGTTTCTGACAAGAAAGGAAGAAACGTCCTCGCCATTTGGTATGCACTTGAAGATGTCAACCGCGGACTACTCAGAAACTGATGGGCAAACAGAACGACGTATCGCGGTCTAGGAGACAAGCTGTGTTCATACGCGCATGCCTTCGACCAGTGGAGTGACTTCTCCCCATCCTCAAGCTTGTCATCAATAGTTCGGTGCATTCTTTGCCACAACATACACCATACTACATGAATGGTATGAGGCATCCTTCCACCCTGGCTTTACTTAGCAGTATACCAAATCAAAGTGGCGCTCAAAATCTTGAGCGAGTAAATGCACAAGTTACAACCGCAACATGTGAAGAATTGGAAGCATCCACTACTGTTACAACAGTAGAAACACAGTCAGCTTCGGTAGACGCTGAAGTTGCTTACAAAGAATACGTGTCTACGGCAATGGCTTCAGACAACGAAGGAAGTATATTTACAGCTAATACAGCAGTAGATGACTTCGTATTACAGCTTGACGCTGTAATACGCTATGTGAAAGACGTGCAAGCTTCTGCATTCGTTAAGCAGAAGCAAAATGCAGACAAAAACGGCCAATTCTTGTAAGAAAGGTGAATTAGTTCTGTTATCTAAATTTACTATATATATGTCGCTTCCTTCATTGATGCATACTTGGTCATCCCTTAGGTTTATTGCTTCCTGACCAAAAGATAAGTAAATGGGTCATCGATCTTCCATCCACTGCTAATTCTGTATCCTTTACGTTCATTATCGCAGATTTCTCTGGCTCCGTATTCCCCCTGGTCGGATTCAGCCTTTTTTTGGTCGGTAATCACGGCGGGCTTGTGAAGACGTTCATTATCGCCATCATCCGTTTACACCACATTTGGCTCGACCGTGACAGCATCAACAATCTTCCTACTTTCTTCATCACTAGTTTTGCCGGTCAACCTAACTTAGTAGAATGGCTTGTATATCAAAGGTGAGGTTTCTTCACTTACCAATACCAACTTACTGATTAGATTAGTTGTAGCTTGATACGCCAAGTTCTGCCACTCAGTATTATTAGGTAACCCAATCGAAACATATCCCATTTGTCAAGGTACTTTGCAATCAGGTAGCCACATTCCTATAACTATGTCGTCGTGTACGATCCGTGACCGATCGGTAACATTAGTAATTCAAGTAGAACTCGATTTGCCGATCCCTTTGATAAAAGACGAGACATATCGTTCGCCACGATTCAACAATAATTTCTGTTGCCGGTCAGCAACTCGGATCGTTACATCGACCGATCAAGCGATTGGGATATTTTCATACTTACCATTCTTCACCATTTGCGTACGCACATCGTATACAATGGACTCCAACCAGATAACTGTATCTGTATTTCGTCCGGCGTGTCAGGTTCCATGAGACAGGTCGAGACGTATGTCCACCAGAACCATGAAATCAATGGCTAGTATGGCATCGTGACCAAACAAGTCGGCTGACCCAAGCATTGAAATAGTAGACCAGAGACCCGGCCAAGGTGATCTTGACACGCGGTCGGTATTCGTGTAGGGCCTTTCACCGATCCCGATACATTATTGCATCTGAGTATCGTCTATGCAACAACCACCTTACGATAAAAAGTAATTGATACTTCTGCTCCAGAGTCAAATAACATAGTGCCCTTTTCAGTATTAGTTTTTCCATTGGCTTTCGACTGTTTTAACCACTTATCGAGTAAAAGATATTTCCAATTTTCTTGAGATCCAAAGGGAAGTAGAATCAACTCAAAACTGACGTTCGACCGGGAATATTCTTCCACTCGTATATCATGATTTAGACATCGATGAACATAATTTGAAATGTAAAATGTTTTTTCGGCGATCTCTTTTCTTCATGTCCACTTCTGTTACGAACGTATGGATAGAGACTTAACGTTGACCGCTCGGATCCAACCAGATTTCCAACCTGGTGAGCAATCTAGTTTAACATCTTCTCGACCTCAGGCGAAATCATCCAAGCGTGCTTGGTCGGCACATACCATGTTTTCATCTGGCTTAAAAAAATACTCGATAGGGCATAGGCTGACCTCATGAATCTCGACACACGTCTTACACATCAGAAAATAATGATCGGAAGTGTGACCTTTCCGATCGCACTTTCTAAGAGTCCTTCGTCTCCGATGATCCCGATCGTTATGTTTTGTAGTCCAACTCGGACTGATTACAACTTCCTTTTCAACCGTCGGCATAAGTGATCGCAGATCTTGGTTGGGGCCCGGATTCGGTCGTAAAAGCATGACCATACTGTTACTCATCAGAAACTAGACTCAATCGACCGCTTTCTTCCTCTATTCCGGCACTTTCCGAATCCACCGCGATGATCTTGATCGCTTTAAACGGTCGGGCGGCAGGCGCATTGGCCTGGTGGGGGCGGGACTTCAATCTAAACCTGCTCGACCCCATTCCAATATTTTGGCTCTCGGTACTTGGCACGCTGGGATGTCCACAGTGTGTTCTTCAATTGATCAGCCGTTTTCAATTGAAGAAGCGTCAACTGGTCGGCCAGATCGCGATTGTCCAATATACTGATGAAATGTCCAATGTCATGTCCGCATACTAAGGGTCTTTGATTAGCATTTTAGCCCTTAGACCAGCCACACTTAGACGGTGGAGGTACATGATCGGTGTTTTATCCGACCTTTCAATATCAGATAGTATTGCCTCGCGACCGATAGCGCTGATTTAGAATATTATACCTCAAACTCGTCACACAACTGTGACCACATCAATCGGACTTCCCGACTTAATTGTTTTATCCTGTTTTTGCCCGGTCCCTTCATCAGGTCAACAAAACGTAAACATCGTTTCACTTCTGGAGTTTTGTCTCGTAGCAAAGTGGATTTTGTACGGCTAAACCATGCCCTGGTCTGATCGTCGTCCATGTCTTTCGCCGTAAAATCGCTTAGCTCTGAAACTGGTCGATATTCGAACACGGATAAACGCTCTCAAGGCAAAGTCTTAATTTTGGGCAGAGACCATGTTGGCTCTAACAGTCATTCCCATGTCGAGCTCATCGGGTCAAACTGTTGACTCACACCTCCGACCGACTCCATACCGATATCACGGATCGGGGGCGTTTGATCGGGTCGTCCCCGATGCAACTTCTGTCTATCTTTCCAATCGGGTCGGGTTCTTCCAACAACAATTTCATCCGACTGAACGGGTTCCGACATCCACAGGTGGATGACCCGGCTTGTGAGCCGACCAGAGATTTTCTGGCGGTTGCTGTCTCGACCGTTCTTGACCACTGCGATCGACGTTGGTCTTGTAGATAACGTCTCAGCATTGAGGCAAACATCGTCTGCATCTGCTCAGAGACATTAGGCATAAGTGTAGCATTGTCCTTAAGTGGTCGGTAGCCCTCCGTAGCATCTTGGTCGGCAATAAAACTGTCTTTCAACCCATACCGACCGACCTCACTTTTCTTTTTCGACTTTGTTCTTCGATCCTAGCGCCGGTCAGCCCAGTTTCTTTCGGATTCGACCTCGGTTGGTGCAGTGGTTAAGGCCCTGCTCCGGGACCGGGAGATTGCGGGTTCGAGCCCCACCGTGGACGAAAATCCAAAGTCGAACCAACTGTGTTGGGTTGTAAGTATAATGAAACGTGATCAACCCAGTTTCTGTCGGTCCTAGCGTCATACGTCGTCTTGTGGGACATTGGCCAAAGAATTATTAATAAGTTGTGATCGGTGTGAAGTATCGACCAATGTTAGTGGGTGAGGGTAATTCGTACCGACCAACGTGTACCAGGTGGTCATGTAATGTTACCTTGACTCCCTGATCAATTTTTATTAATAGAAAAGCTTATTCAGATAACAGGCACCGAAATAAAAACGACATTCTTGATCAGGCAAAACAAATTTCTGATCAGGTCGGGAAGGGTGCCGGAGAAGATGGTTTGGTATATCGACCTTCCAATTTCCCGAGAATCTTCGGGCAAATAAATTTTCATGACCTGATTGGCTACTTAACTCTCGTAAGTAAAATGATCGCTCGAGATCCAGTGGTCACCTATATATGCTTGAGAGTTTTGTCTTCGTTATCATACCACATCTTTAGATACGATTTAATATATATCCTAGGTGGACGTATTGATGCACCCCCATATTTTATGTTCTTCTTCGAGTATTTCTTTATACAAAGGAGCGTGATCGGGACCTCGATCCTATCCCGGCTTATAGTAGGTTTTACCATAAGCCCTATGGGGAGTAAATTCATCATAGTATTCATCTGGCACTCCGCCCGACCAGGTCGATCATCGCTTCAATTTAATATGGGCAGTATCGGAGGCGATACGCCTCCCTCCAATACATTCGAAAACGTTTTCTCCACTTTGATTGTTAAATCAATTTCATCACCAGTGGAATCACGGTAATATCCAGAGTCACCAAGTGATTCGGGCACGCGCACCATTGTGGTGGAGGTGATTTTTTATAATTCCAGAAAGGAACTCCTTGAAGGAGCTCAGATTTCCACTGCCCCGGACGACCGAGGGACTCCGAGAATTCTGGTCGATCTCTCGATCGGACAGATCACCGGTATGACGATCGGCCTCATCATCCAAGTCTTCCAACCGGTAAACACAAACGACTGGATCGAAGGTTTAGCTTGTGTTTCCATTGGTTCACGGTGGTTAGACTCACTAGGAGGACGCTAGATTAAAGTGACCTTCCCGATCAGGTCGGGGTAAATAAACTTATCCGTGACGGGTTTGTTGTCCGGTGGAAATCTCCACCGGTGGAATTGATAAGGGGTTTGTACTTCACGCAGAATAACGTATAGAACGCGGTCGGGAAGTTTCGACCGGCCAGACCTGCCAATAACAAGAGATAACCAATAACCAAATCAAGAATCGAAAATTTCACGATTTTCCACAGTAAAAAACACTTAGTTCCCTCCACAAAATCCCCCCAATAAAATGACGTACACCAAGCACGTGGACGTGAGGGGCGAGGATTAAAAAAAACTAACATAATTCATTAGATTTTGGAGCCAAAATGGGTATTTAAGCTTTTTGGCCACCGTTTTGGCACTTTTAAGTCAATCCGATCGAGACAGGTATAGAAATAAAGCTGTTGTAATTATGCGTCAGCCGGTTTGTTTATAAGCCTAAGCCGTTAATATTTTGTCTTCTTCAGTGGCGCACAAATGTCAAAGTTTGATTTTTTATGCAGCAGATTTTAGCAGAAGCTCTATTGAGGAGGATGGCCACTTTTGCTGTTTAGTTTAGCCAGACGGGCCGAAAAAACATCGATATAAATAATAATTTAGTTATTATGGGAGTAATATCAGTGGACTGTTTTTTTGTGCAAGCGTCGTGTGATTTGCTTTCCGGGTGACATAAACTGATGCTGTGAAAGGTCAGCCAGTGGTTGGAGTGTATTTTGAATATCGTGTTCCTCATCGGTTATTAAAAAAAATTCCGCCATAAACTGATGTCTCGCCATAAACTGATGAATTACGTTAATACAATGCCGTCGGGGAACTTCTGGCGATCCAATTGCGTAAGTACGCTTCTCGACCGGGAATAAGTTGAGCTACAGTGGACCTTGTTATCCCTCTTCTCCCAATGAATGCCGACACGTGGCCGAGCGAATCTTTGTTTAGGCGGTACATTTAATCCTATTACTAACAGGGCGCTGATAGCTTGACCACACCCATTTGATAAATGCCCCCCCCCCAAGATCTGACCAATCAGAAGCAACGGACGCGTATTAAACTAAAATTGATCATTTGCTAAAAAAAGTTCTAAGCTTAATATACCACTTGTAGAGCATTTATCAACGCAAAAAAAAGGTTGTCATCGCCAATCCGGCCCACATCAAACGTAAGTCTCGAGACTTTTTGGCTCTTTGGTGACGATAAATCGATCCAGGATAACTCTAGTCCCACCGATGCGTTCAGAATATTTTCTTTCAATGTCGAAGGTTCAAGTCTAACGTCAAAAGTGCAAAAGAAACTCAATGACATTGACAAGCAGGAGCTCCTTGACCAAGAGCGCGACTCCAGAAGTATTGTATCTTATCCCTGGAAGCACCAAGCTGCGTAAATTTTTCCACCCCAATAAATTAAACATCAAGAAAGAAAAATGTCGCCGAGAGATAAAAATGGCAACCTATGGACTTTGACTCGACCAGTTACCAGAAGCTAAAGGGTCATGTGCCGTTCACGTTGAAGGAAATCGTACAAGATGCAAAAAGTTGCCATATCAGCTACAGTGGTTCCCAGTGGACACAGATGTACCAAAGATGCTTCACACAGTAATTATCGCCAAGTGCTTCTATTTTGGATGGAAATTAAGCAGCTCGTGACGATGGATGCACTTTAACGACGAGAGCAAGCGAGCAAGATTTGGTTCAAGTATATTGACATTGCATCCGAGTTTCAGAATTTAACAACGCTTGAGATTACACCAGTTCTGGAAAAACTTGTAAAGGATAATAATGAGACGTCTGACAAAGTTAATGGCAGCTTCTTCCTCATCCAAAAATTGGCGTGTATGAGACGCGGAAAGAGATGCCGCGATTTCTAAAGAGTGGCGAATAACTACAAATGCTTATTCACACAGGGGATGACACAAGAAAGGATACCAATGGAGCAAGTTTTGCAGTAACCACAAGCAGCCCTTTACTTTCTCATGCAAAGTCGGCAAAAATTTGAACTTTACTCTTGGCTCCATGTGGAATATGTGCTCAAGCCTTTTTTAGAAGAAGCGAAATACGAAATCTTTTGGCAATTGGAATGTTTACTAGTAGACAAGACGCAAAACGATTCGCAGGCAATTACACTAGGAACTAAAAAATGATTTGTACCTGGCAGTGGTTAGTCGTCGCTTTGATGAAAATGTTGAGCTCCTCAACCTGCAGCAAAAACGCTTTTCATCAAGGCGCAGCAAGATATTTTAACAATGCTACGATCGTGTTGGTTTGAGCGCTTTATCAAAAGCGATCGATTATCATGGTGCTGGTGCAAGACTAGCTTATTTATATTGATATGGTGGAAAAATCAAACAATGACTCACCCCCAAAACTACTGTCGAAAGCCTTTTCCTCTGCGGAATATTCAAAGACACAAACAATCGTTAATAGAGCGGATGCATCAGAGATGTGGTATTCAAGGTTGGTGACAGATCCTGATAAATTCAAGGGTCCGGCCGTTCCCAAGGTAGTACCAACCGCGAGTCAAATTCCTCACAGAGAGATCCCTCTGCATTTGAAAATGTGGAAGGAGCTGAAGTGCAGACCAATGCCGGCGGGCGGAAGCGTACCTGCGCGGAGTGCTAGAAAGAAGGGCACAACGTCAGAACTTGTCCTGTTCGTCGCCAGAGATTAGCATAGCAGATTAACGCTTTATTTGGGATGTCT
Organism: Sclerospora graminicola; assembly: GCA_001887855.2. Lineage (NCBI taxonomy): Eukaryota > Oomycota > Peronosporomycetes > Peronosporales > Peronosporaceae > Sclerospora > Sclerospora graminicola. Next base: position 34,560 of record MIQA02024209.1, read on the forward strand.
TTAAGCCAGAGCTTCTATCTGGAAGGACTTGTTTATTGTTTACTGTCACTACGCTGTCGTAGAAAAAAATATCAATAGATAGACTACATGGCATTTGAATCAGTTAGTACTAGTGGCAGTGTAGTCAAAATGTTTCCGGTGTTTAATACGCGTCCGTTGCTTCTAATTGGTCAAATCGGGGGGGGGGCATTTGTCTATAGGGTGTGGTCCAGCTATCAGCGCCCTATTAAAAATATAAAATCCAATACTAAGTGGCTCAAACCCGCGGGGTTTGGTGCGGGTTGAGGTCGACCTGCAGCCCAGCCTGCGGGTTGCGGGCTGGGCCGCGGGCTGGTTGGGTTAGCGTGATGCACATTGCTGGCCAAGAAAGGACTTCGTCAGAAGGCGTGGATTTTCTTCTGGTAGAATATTCCACTGTGAGAGAGTTTACTTACATCCGTCTACACGAGATGGAGGTGGCGTGGGAAGCTACTCAAAGTTTAAGCTGAAAAATTGCGAGGGTGGCTAAGGTATATAAAGGTTATACTAATCATAGATTGAGCTAATTGTCCAATCTGCGGTTTAGTAATTGAGGCAGCGAGCTCTTGGTAAAATACCTTATGCTGCAAGATGATTGCGTTGGCTTGCTACGGCACAGAATAATTAACAAATGTTTGTAGCCAAAATGCTATTGCACGCTCATATTGAACTGAATCTGTAGTAAACACCACTCCAGAGGCAATCTTTCATCCTTGCTTTTTTTAAGGTTCCACGCAGTTACGTTGTCCTTCCATGCTTCAGTACGTATCACTCTTTTTTTCTTGTAAGCTTAGTGACAAAGAGGGCACCGGACCGCCCCTCAACTGTGGGTTGTTAAAGTTAATATTCCAATTTAGCATACTGTGGGTTGTGTGTGGGCTGCGGGTTAGGCTCAGGTCAGCCCGCAACCCATACCGCGCGGGTTGGGTGCGGGTTTTGCGGTGCGGATTGGGCTTGGGTTTGAGTCCTAAGTGTAACGTACACCAAACGATGTCTATAGACCCTAACGCCACCAACTGGTGTATGAGCTCTTACGGTGTTGGTAATATTTTGCACATCTTTTCTCATTATCAATAGATTTTTTTATGGTGTTGGGCATATATTGCAGTTGAGGTAATAAACGAAAACAAAATCATGCGAAAATATTTATTTTGAAGAAGCATAGCAACTGTCTGACTATGTAAGTCCTCATTGCACGGTTGTTTAACCATGCTGAAAATATGTATACCTACTCGTAGAACCTCAAAACTGCTCGGTCATCTGTGTCTTAAATCAAAATATCGGTGTTGAAGTCTCTGCCATTCCAGGCAAGCGACGCTTTTCTCGTTGCAAAAAAATCCTCATACCGCTTAATATCATTTTCCAGACTGTAATCATATCGAGAGTTTAAAGATACAAAGTCTAACTCGATCTTCTGCTCCAAAAATATGACTCCACAAAAGAAACTGCCCATCTTCAACTCTGGAGGATTCCTCCAATCCATACTTCATCCGATTGTGAATTTCCTTTGCTGCTTCAAGAATTGAACCATCCAACCTTTTCCAGTAATACTAGATACAAAGCAATATCAATGTACTTTTCGAGGTGTAAGGAAGTCTCACGACGAAGTTCTTCTACAATTTCGTTTGTAAACAACGAATCGATAGTGAATTTGTACATATTTCCTGGGGGGCGTTGCAACAGAAGTGCTTCAAACTCCATCATTTTGAAGTACAGCTTCGCAAATTTTTTTACGGATTCGTAAGAAAAACCCGTTAATCTTGGAAGAAACTGCTTAATGCCATTAAGGAGTTGACCATTAGAAAAGTGGCGTTCTTCGTCTTCTTGTTCACTCGTTGAGTTAGCTCTCAAATATCGTTGGACAGAGTCAAACTCCTCAAATGCTGCTTTCTGTTCGGACTCGGCGGAGACCAAAGCAAGATCCGTACTTGCGAAAGGTGTAGATGCAATGATCAAGAAGGGTAGGAAAAGCTTCATGATTTGGATGTAAAGACGTGGGTGGGTTGGGATCGAGACGCGAAAGTGACTTGACAATTCAAAATGAAAACTGACGGACGAGAAGGAGGGTATAAATGCATTCTCTGTTCCGCCAATCACAAGGTTTCCCGCTGGATTCCACCAATTAAAAGAAGAAGTAGATGCTAAGAATCTTACTGAAAAATCCATTACTTTTTATTCACACTTCGTAGTGGTTTTTCATACATTTGTACTGTACGTATGTCATTTCAGTACATGTATATGTCGAAAATTTATGTTGAACCCCAGTGGTATGCAAATCTCTCGTTCATCTCAAGTACCATAGCAGTCATCTCGCCATACGGTATCATTTTCAGATGGTTAATAATACACTTCTCGTTTATCACAAGATGCATCTTCTTTACCACACTGTCCTCCACCGTCTTTAGTCTCGAAAATTCAACCACTATCCGTGGAGCTATCTACCGATCGATCCACCGCTGTTGTAGCAGCGCATCGAAGAATACAAATACTGATCTTCAATAAGGAGCGGTCACAGACTGCAGAGTGGTATAAATTAGATATAGCCACTCTTCTAACATACTACGGTGCGCCACCAATCATATGGTTGACAGATAGGGAGGGCCACCATATGAAAATCGGTAATACAGGTTCGGGTCGATGTGGGATGCACGCGTATCATACCACGCGTTACACAGAAAGTGCACGTGGGAGAGTGAGTACCAGGTAGATCAACTCCTCCGACTATAGCTTTATGGTTACGACCATGGCCACGACGACTACGGTACGAGAAGAAGGACTACAGCTACAATAAAAAAGACTACAAAAAAGGCTACGACAAATATGATTACAAGGGTTACGATACACATCGCTACAAGGACTATGGTGTAGGCTATGGCTACGGCTACAAGAGCTATGGATACGACTACCACAACGACTAATATGGCTACGATTACGGCAATGACTATTACGGCTACGGAAAAGACTGTGGTAAAGGCTATGGAAAAGGTTATGACAAAGGCTACGGCTACGGTTACTATTATCCGGGCTACTACTCGTCGTACGGTGGCGACTACGGTTATGGATACGGATACCCGGACTATTACTCGTCCTATGGGTGCAGATACGCGGACTATTATTCTTCCTATGGTTGCGGCAATAAGTACGGATACCCTGGCTACGGCTACCCAAATTACTATGGCTATGAATCTGCCTCTAGAGCTGAGGTTGGTGCTGACAGTATGAAAAAGGAGTCGACGACGTTATCCCAGGAGGGTACCGATGTCAAGTCAACGGAGAAGGAATGCAGCAAGACGACGGCATCATCACCGAGTCGAAAGCGAAGGAAACCAAGGACGACACAAACAAGTCGAAAAACAAGTGAAGTGATGAGCCAACTGGGTAGTGCGAAAAGTGTGAAAAGTGCCGATATAGGGTGATGCATGTAGTGTAGTCCCTGGCAATATGTAGCGAAGAGTAATAATCAACTTCGGAGCGGTACACCGCCAATTGATGTACATACACAAGGACTTGCCACGAAGTCTCTGATCGATTAAGTACTACAGTGAATGTTTAAAGTATTATCATGGTCAAAGAATCTCAACTTGAAATGATTGATCAACGAGGCTAGGCTCTCGATACCACCGTTGAAATAAAGAAAGAAATTAGATGAAAAGAAATGGAGTCTATTCCTTCCGTTGTATCTGCTGTATCTGTATCGCTATATATATATGCAATAAAACTAAATACAGAAAATAGCAGTTTTGATTCTGATGGCAAGTTGGCAACTAATTTATACCATTTGGGAACACCGGAGGAACAGGTCTCTATGTTAGATGCTTAGGTTTAAGCTTAGTATTTTTATCCAGGTAATTTGCGGCAGTGCAATACCTAAGATACTCTATTTCTGCTACTTTTTCCTCCTCGTTTCTACTTGCTGCTTCATTAAATATACTCCGCACCGTCAATGGGCACAAGACAACGATATGTGCAGATACACTAGAAACAGCTGATTTTTTTTCAAGATAAAACTGATCTATTACTCATTCTCCTACATTCGTTTTCTGTGTAACGCGTGGTATGATATGCGAGCTCCGGAGTGTCTCCCTCGGGTCGATAGTGTCAGTTTCGACAATACATACAGTAAAGTTGGTCAATTTGGCTTCCGTTGCACGATTTAGCAAGGCAGTTCTCGACATGACGTAAACAACGGATGGAGCCTATTGTTGCTAGCTGTGGACGCTTCATCTTACAGTGATGAATGAACTCTGCTCACCAACGTTTGCCTTAAGCCTCCCCCCCCGAACAGTTACAGCCTCAAAATCAGGCATAATTATCTCTTTAAGTGGAAATTGCTATCAAGAAAATGTAGTCTGCGCTTAAGAAGATTGATGTTGGCTACAAAAAGACTTTTACTACTGCAGAATAAACAAGTAGTGTGTACAAACTTGGGTAGAGCTACATACACTGCTGATTAGCATAGCTAGGTTTTAGGCTTTTTTTCAAATAAACTGTCATTTTGAAATGCTTGCTTCCAGGAAACCATTGTATGTGTCAATTCTTCTTTATTGAGTGATAATGCTGTACCAACGCAGCTGTTTATTCACTTTACCTCTCCACATACCTCCGACCCCTTTCGCCTTTAGCAATCTTACTAATCGAAAACGTCCTGTCCGTAAAAGTCCTCCACGCGCGTTTAAGGCGAAAACTGAGACGAATTTTGACACTGGCGGGACTTACCAAGATCCAAATGTACACGAGCCCTTAACACAAGGACTGTGAGACGATAAATTGATCATACCATGCGATTGCCTCATTTGACAAGTGCAAGTGGACAAATCTGTTGGTCAAGTTTTTGCTGTAATTTGTTCAATGGTAGTACCATCAAAACGGTACAACCTGACATTCCACCGATGATTTCCTGCAACGGAAAGGAGTGCTTTGTTTTTTTCATCGGATTTTTAACCACATCAACATTAATCTATATATGTTACTGCCAAGGAAGCTACGGCCAAGTCCTCGCTGCCGCCATCTTAACTAACCTGAGTGCTACGTCTGTTCAGTTCCATATAGCATACAGTTAACGTAGCTAATAGTAGTAGTAGTAGTAGTAGTAGTAGTAGTAGATGTAGTAGTAGTAGTATCTAATTAACCAGTACGCTACATGTATTAGCTTCTATAGTCTCGTCGGTAACTTGGCTCAGTTTGTACGTTTCGATTGGCATCATCTAGTTCTTGATGTCCAACGCCTGGTTAAGCGGTTCAGGAATAGTGTCATAAAAGGGGTAGAGACATAATTGGAGACACATGCCATCTACCCGTGTGTGAGATCGCCGTCGATCGTATGCTGCGACCGCTTGCAATTGCGCTCGACATTAATTCCAGATGTTCCGCTCCTGATTTCCGCTGACCTTCAAAGATCAATTTATTCCGAAATATCCACAACCACGCTATTGCGATCCCGCAAATACGCCATTATAGCCGTAAGAACTGATCCCTATACTCCTATTCAAGAATACATTATTTGTTTATCATTGCCTGCCGCAGCTCTCTACCAACGGTAGAGGGGCTTTCATTGCAATTGCCTGTCGATAATACTGAGTCTTGTTTCCCTCCAGTTCTATCTATAACCTGTTCATTGTTGTACGAGTCGCGTCTAGAACGCCCGAGCCCGTACGCACTCCCACATAATGCATACTACATCTGATGTCATGTAATTCACATGTTCTCCGGTCCAGAGTCTTGTTGTAGTAGACATTCAGCCGCATTGTCGCTATTCTGTAGGATACCCATACCTGATAATCTGTTAGTAGGTTATCATGTTAGCAAACCTGTTTTGCGTTTGTCCTTGCACTGCCGTTCACCATAGATCCCTTTCACGTCGATAAGTCCACTTATCCAGCAATGTTTGCGGTCTCGCAGCCATTAAACGATGATACATCCACTTGCTACCGCCTGATCGCCCCAATAATCCCATTCACTGATGTTTCGTCGTCTAAGCTGTGGAGATCCGGGTGAGGATAACACACTCCTAAACCATGAAAATTTCCATCCGTCTCCATTTCCTCAACGAGGATCCCCTCTGTGATGGACCAATAAACCCTATGCGCCTGTTGTTGCATACTAATTTGATCTCCTCCGGCGTTATTTTTACTGTATAGCCCGCCAGGTCGTGTGGGGGCCCATTTTTAGTCTTGCGGTGCTGCTGGTGCCTTAAAAAGCGTTATAGAAGGTGGTTCTCCTATTACTTGCCCAATTTAACCCCTTGGTGATCTCCATATAATCGCAATGAGCCATATTCCATTTCTTTCTCGAGTATGTGTCGCGGCCAAATGAGATGGAACTTGTCGGGAGAACATATCAGTCGTTAGTCACATAATTTGAAACGCACTGATATCAGTATCGGGTAATTTTTCATATTTCTTTGTTGACAATGCCGCCGTTCTGGCTCCCCGAATCCAGGGGTTGTCTGCCCATCGGAATGTTCTCTAGAACGGCACAAAGTAAGGCGCTAACACTCCATGATACGGAATCTCCTCCCGTAATCGCAATACTCTCTAATCCCGTCACCCCTCGTTATGCTCCCGATAACCGAGTAGCTTTCTGTTGTGTGAACGACTGAAGGTGTGCGGCGACGTTTCGATCTAGACCTTCACATTGAACCCTGTCAGGACCTAACCACTGGCACAATTTGTTCACCACATTTTCATTCACCTTCGTTCGGGATCTTCCATCAAAACTACACTTCGGATAGAGATCATCATAGGCGCAGCCCCCGCCAACCATAGATTACGCCACGATAACCAAGTCTCCTTATACATATCCATAGGTACCAGAAGCCATTGGGTTGTATCTTTCATCCGTTAAGTACTAAATGCCATTTGGAGTGCAATAAGTGTTGATATAGCGCTGCATATTTAAATCGACCAGCATAGTATACCAGTAGGGGACCAGTTTGATACCGGTTATGACGTCATCCCATTAGATAACGCCAGAAGCTTCTTAAGTGTTCTTTGAGGTTCCATAAGAATGATTGGCTTAGAAGTAGAAATAGGTTTGCCAACTAAGGACCATTAAAATATATTTACTTTTCATTTTACCACCTACTACAAAGGTCTCCTCCTCAACAGGTTAACAGCCGCAAGCTCCACCAACGACCGCGCTCGTTGCCTCCGCGCCTGCCGTCCCCGCAGCGCCGCCGTCCACGCCGCCGCCGCTCAAGAGCAGTGTTTAGGAGAGCCCATTCGTAAGTCCCAATCTTTTGTGAGGGCAGGGACCTATTCATTGGCTGTAAATCTACCGGGCCAATAGTACTGCCGCCGTTATCGAGAACGTTGTCTTAATTGACGATAAATCGTCTCGTTTCGGTAATAAGTCAGTTTGGTTAACGGAAGGTCAGCACTTCGGTTCAAGACCCGCTGTTGTGCCAACGCCCCATGTCCTACACAATGGCCAGAAAGAAAGCTGAAGTCGTTTTGGGAAACGACACTACTTCCACTGGGAATTTTCGATGCGTATGACGCTAGCAAGAAAGGGTTTGCTGGCACATATTCAAGTAGTGAAGGCCGAGTCGGAAATGACAGAGGCATGGGTGCTTAACGACATGAAGGCTCTTGGGATTATTGCTCAAGGTGTTGCAATAGAGCATCACACAAAGATCAGAACAGCAACATAGGCCATCCAAGCCTGGAGCACACTGCGCGAGTTCTACAACCGGTCGACGATGCACAATCGTGTAGCAATGACTCGTCGACTGCACGAATTCAAGATGGAGAGTGGTGCGACGATGGCGAAGCATCTGGATAGCTTTGACGAGCTGATTGTGGGATTGCAAACCCTCGGGGAACCGCTTGATGATGCTCGACAGCTCGTTATTCTCCTGAGTAGTTTGCCGGAAGAATACGAGCTAATCTCGTCAATTGTTGAAAACGTTAAAGACATCACTTTGCTGGAAGTGAAGGAGAAACTTCTTAAGGAATACGAGCGACGTGAAAAGAAGATGGCCACGGAGCGTGCGTTGAAGGCTACCTCGTACGGTGGTATAATCAAGAACGGGAAAGTTGGAAATGTCGGCAAATACAACGGTCGCAAGGGCAACGATGCGAAGAAGAGGAACAGTGGCTTCAGGGGAAAGTGTTTTAACTGTGATCAAATTGGACACATGAAGCAAGACTGTCCAAGAAAGAACAAGAGCGATGACGATGAAACGCGGTTTTTGTCGTTGATGAAGATCCGTCAGCCGGGTGGTTGATTGACAGTGGCGCAACATCGCACATGACGCCTTATCGCAATGACTTATTTGAATATACAGAAGCAACGCGGGCGATGGTCGTAACCATTGCGGATGGCAAGAAACTCCGAGTTGCTGGTACCGGAACGGTTCATTTGTTGGGTATCAACGGAAAGCAAATTCGGATGTTGGAGGTGCTCCACATCCCTGACTTAGACAGAAGGCTTTTATCGGTTGGAAAATAAGTCGAACGCGGTAAGCATGTGGAATTCAAACAAAATTCTTGCATAATTTCAGCAAACTCAAAGGCGATTGCGGCCGGAAAGAAAATCGGCAAAGCGTATATCCTGGACTGCGAGCAAGAAGAGGCTCGCTTTGTGGAATATGCTGGGGTTAATACTGAGTGGGAGCTTTGGCATGCTCGCTTGGAACACCCTGGAGATAGTGGTTTGATCGAGACACAGCGTTCCACGAACGGCATACCGGCTGTCAAGAAAAGCACTGAAAAAGTGTGCTGTGGATGTATGAAGGGCAAGCAAACAGTTGATTTGTTCCCGTCACGGTCGAGAACGAAGACATCACGTGTGCTGGAGCTCGTACACACGGATGTTTTGGGACCAATGAATACGCTCTCAAAAGGGTGGTGCAAGATATGTGATGACGTTCGAAGATGATTTTTCTCGTTATGTGGTAGCATACTTCATGAAGAACAAGGGTGAGGTAGCCGCAAAGTTGAATGAGTTCAAGGCATTCTACGAAATCAATGGGGTGAACGTTTGAAATGCATTCAATCGGACAACGGAAAAGAGTTCGTAAACAAAAAGGTGAATGATATCTGTGCCAGAAGTGGTATCATGCATCAGCGTACCGTGCCATACAGCCCTCAACAGAACGGAGTAGCAGAGCGAATAAATCGCACAATAATGGAAAAGGCACGAAGCATGCTGCACTACAAGAGAATTCCTACTGAATGGTGGGAAATAGCAGTTAGTACAGCTGTGTATCTCATCAACCGCTCTTCTAATACGAGGTAGGCTTTAAGCAAAAGCCGGAGCTCGGACACTTACGTGTCTTTGGATCACATGGCTACGCTCATGTTGATGACGCCAAGCGATCGAAACTTGATCCTAAGAGTTTCAGGTGTTTGTTTCTTGGGTATGCGGAGAGCGCAAAAAGGTATCGTGTGTTTGACTTGGAGAGCATCATGGTCAAGGTGATACGCTCAGTTAAACTTGACGAGCGTGAAGTGGACGGAATATACTCCACAGCTTCACCACAGCAAGTGACGATCACGCATGTAACTAAGGAATCTGGGGATGTAATTGAGCCCAACAATCCAAATCAGCCTACGCCGGAAGGACCCATGGAAGGCGTTGAGTCTGATGCCCCGGACGTAGAGATGAATGATGCAGAACCAGGGCGAGAAGTTAACATACCTCATCTTCCTTCGTCTCTTAGTCCATCAAGGACTGGTTTTGAGCTAGAACCATACAGCCAGCCTAATCGTGAATTCAATGAAGACAGAATAGTGTTTCAACCTAGACCAGATCGAATGAGACGACCGCGCGAGCCCATAATTTTTCTAGAGGATGGTTTGGGCAATGACGAAGAACAAAAGATGGAAGAAAGTGACGATCAGCCAACTTCAAAGCGTGCAAGGATTGACGAGGAAGGACTTATAGCCGAAGCAGTATTGGCTTACGCTGCTAATGTTGGCGAGGCGGACGATGCCCAACAACATATCAGCAAGCAATGAACAGCGATGATGCTCAAGAGTGGGTGAAGGCGATGAGCGCGGAACTCAAGGCTCACAAAGAGAATAGTTCATGGACGTTAGTACCAAAGAGAATGGATGTTCGTCCAATTGGATGCCGATGGGTGTTTGCGAAAAAGGGCATTGAGCGCGGACAGGTGACACGCTACAAGGCCCGGCTTGTCGCAAAAGGATTTAAGCAGAAGTTCGGTATTGACTGCTTTGAGACGTACTCGCCAGTGGCAAACATGAACTCCATAAGGGTTGTGCTGTCAGTCATTGTTCCAAAGGGATACGTGACCGAGCAGCTAGATGCGGATACAGCGTTCCTAAATAGTGACCTTAAGGAACAGGTGTACATGGAGGTACCGACCGGAATATCCAACTCTGAAAATTTAATGTGCAAGCTAGACAAGGCTATATACGGACTCAAACAGGCTGCGAGTGCATGGAACAAAATAATTCATGCTGTTTTCTTGCAAATAGGGTTTCGTAGCAGGAGAGCAGATCAATGTATCAACGTCAAATGTAAAAACGGCAGCTACGTTTACGTGTGCCTATATGTTGACGATATGATTATCGCTGCCAAGACAAGCAAGGAGATTCAGGAGGTGAAAGCGGCTTTGAAAGATTCTTTTAAGATGAAGGATTTGGGAAAGGTCAAATTTATTCTTGGAATGGAGATCGACCACGACCGAAATTGCAGCACGCTCATGATTCGGCAGACCCAGTATATTGACGACGTGGTGCAAAGGTTCAACCAAGAAGATGCCAAGCCAGTGACGAACCCATGTGAATCGGGGTTAAAGTTGTCGAAAATGCAATCGCCAACTACAGAGGGCGAAAGAAACGCTATGAGATCGAAGCCCTACAGATCTCTGATTGGATGTTTGTTATACATCACAACGTGTACGCGTCCTGATGTGGCATATGTGGTCACTCAATTATCCCGATTTTTGGAGAATCCAGGTCAGCAACACTGGAAGGCTGCGATTCGGGTACTCCGCTATCTCAAGACGACAAGAGACTTCGGAATTATCTACGACGGTAGCACCAGCGAAGTGCATGTTACAGCATACACGGACGCGGACTGGGGCAGCAACATCGATGACCGACGCTCGGTATCGGGAACAATGGTAATGATTGGTGGTGCACCAGTAATTTTCAAGTCCAAATATCAGCGTACGGTGGCGCTGAGCTCTGCTGAGGCGGAATACATGGCTCTCAGCCTATGTACTAAAGAAATTTTGTGGGTTCGCACGATGCTCAATGATCTGGGTCTCCAACAAGTGGGAGCTACGGAGATTTGGGAAGATAATCAAGGTGCAATCGGGCTGGCCAATAATGCAGGATATAACGGTAGAACCAAGCACATTGACATTCTTTATCACTTCATCCGAGAGAATGTGGCACGAGAAACCATCATTGTCAAGTACGTGTCAACGATGGACCAGTTGGCGGACATGCTAACCAAGGCTCTGGGAACCAAGAGACTCAAGTACTTGATGCTGGCTAGTGGCATCGGACCCAGGCACGTATAGCATAAGCGGCGAGTGGGAGTGTTGATATAGCGCCGCATATTAAATACGACCAGCATAGTATACCAGTAGGGGGCCAGTTTGATACCGGTTATGACGTCATCCTAATGACGTCATTAAAAAGCTCCTCAACAATAAGCCCTAACCCTTCAGTTCCTTTGTGTGTGTAAATGAGCAGAAGAGGCATTTTGTGAAGTACCGTTGGACCTTGAGTCCATTTGGACCAAACGAAACTTTTCTGGATATGCACCAAATATTTAAGCACATCTGAAGTTGGTTCAAAGACTCAAGTCGCATTGAATAAACATACTCTATCCACCACAGAGGTACCGCATTGTATGGCAGCGAAAAGTCGTTGCTGATACTCCGCATCCTAAACGCCCAATTCTTTTAGACTATATTCGTGAAATCCACCTGGTACCCTAGAAATCGAACTGTTTTCCCGCTTGGACAATCGGAATATCATACCAATCGCCGCGGTTGTATGTCTAGAAAGAGTAATTTACTTTTGCTTGGCTGCACCTTAAACCAAGACAACCTATCAAATTCTCAGACAGAATGTACAGCAAAAGGCCTAAAAAGGCATCCTTGTCATATGCCTACTATGGTTTTCATCGATGCCGACCTTTGTTGATTCACCAAAAATTCGACGAGTTTGCCTGACGAATATTCCGCATAAGCTTAATAAAACGATTGGAGAATTCAAACAACGTTAAAGTCGCGAGCAAATACTGCCGATCCAACGAATCATACGCCTCCACGAAATCTAGAAATAGAATCCCTGCACTTGCATCCTTAGTCGTTAATTTATCCGCTGCATGCGTTTTTGTCGTCGCCATCATTTTGGTCACCGCTTTATCCTTTAGCCCCCCTATTCCGCCACGAAACCCTGCTGGGTTTCTCCTATCAAAGTCCCGAGACACTTCTGCAGACGTTTGGCCAGTATTTTGGCAAAGATTTTAGAACTAGTCTGTAATAGGTAAATAGGACGATAATCAAATGCATTAGTGGAGTGCCCTTTTTTCCGCAACGGTATCACCAAAGCTTGCCAAAATGAAGACGGAGGAGATATTCCCTATAGAAGTTGATTATACACTCTCTGCAAAGGCTCCGCAACACCTCTGCAAAATCTTTGTAAAGTCGTTACTTATACCATTTGACCCTGCTGCCTTCCTTCGAGCTAAACCTTTGATCGCTAGTAATATCTCCCCCTCATCAATGTCAGCCATCACGGCACCGTTATCCCTTGCAGTGACCAAACGCCCAGATGGAAATTGCATGAAGCATCGTTAATCCATTACCAAGTGACGGTCATCCATATCATTATGTCGCCTACCCAGGATTAAATTCCATGTCCTCGCAAAGCTGGAAACAACGTGTTAGAATCAAACCGTTACCTGAATAAATGCTTTTAACTGCCTGACCCTTTCTTTTGCTGAAGTCTGTGAAGCCATTATCAGGTATGGGTATCCTACAGAATAGCGACAATGCAGCTGAATGCCTACTACAACAAGACTCTGGACCGGAGAACATGTGAATTAGATGACATGTGCTTAAGTGTGCGATAAGATGTAGTATGCATTATGTGGGAGTGCGTACGGGCTCGGGCGTTCTGGGCGCGACTCGTACAACAATGAACAGGTATAGAACTAGAGGGAAACAAGACTCAGTATTATCGACAGGCATCTGCAATGAAAGCCCCTCTACCGTTGGTAGAGAGCTGCGGCAGGCAATGATAAACAAATAATGTATTCTTGAATAGGAGTATAGGGATCAGTTCTTACGGCTATAATGGCGTATTTGCGGGATCGCAATAGCGTGGCTGTGGATATTTCGGAATAAATTGATCTTTGAAGGTCAGCGGAAATCAGGAGCGGAACATCTGGAATTAATGTCGAGCGCAATTGCAAGCGGTCGCAGCATACGATCGACGGCGATCTCACACACGGGTAGATGGCATGTGTCTCCAATTATGTCTCTACTCCTTTTATGACACTATTCCTGAACCGCTTAACCAGGCGTTGCGACATCAAGAACTAGATGATGCCAATCGAAACGTCCAAACTGAGCCAAAGTTACCGACGAGACTATACACCATTTACAGGTCTAAATGAAAAGATTTGCAACCGAAGTGGATAAGGTAATTAAAATATACGTAAAAATCGAAATGTTCGCAACCAAATTGGATATATCCTCATCCAAAGTGAAATGTACAGTAGTATTTATTTTTGTATTTTGGATGGAGTCAACATTGAGGGGAAAAAAT
>MIQA02024210.1:0-23662 GCA_001887855.2 Sclerospora graminicola
AAAAGGTTTTGTGGAGATAACGTTTGTGGATTACTGTGGAAGATCGTGGATTGATCGCATTTTCTTGGTTTCGTTATATCTCTCTCTCATTGGCCGGCCTGATCAGACGAACTTTCCTGATCAGTGCCTAGATACTGAATAAGTGTCGACCCCAACCCGTTCTCCGGTGAAGATTTCCACCCGAGGACACCCCCCGTCTCGAGAAGGTCATCCCCTCCGACCTGATCAAGATCATTGTTTTCGTCACCGAGTCCACCTAAGTGGGTGTAACCACCCCCGATCAACGGGTACACAAGGTGAGATGAAGATAAATATAGATCCTGACGCGCATGAAGACCGGCCAGATGACCGGGAGGATCAGATCAGTCACCACAATGGTGATTCATCTGATTCTGATGCTGATCAGGATCAACGGAGTACCCCCTCCGATAGTTGGTCGTCCGGGCCAGTGGGTATCCGGATTCCACCCACGACTTCGGTCATGGATTTGGAAATCGGCTCAACCACAATGGTGCGCGTGCCCGGATCACTTGGTGACTCAGGATATCACCGTGATTCCTTTGATGATGAAAAAGATGTGAAAATCAAAGTGGAGGAAACTTTTTTCGGGTGTATTGGAGGAAGGCGTATCGCCTCCGATGCTGTCCATATCTAAAGGAAGCGATGATCGACCTGGTCTGGTCGAGTGCCAGGTCGAAATTAAAGATGAAACAACTCCCCACATGGCCCCGATCGGGGCCGATCTGGGTTATACTAAAGTTAACTATAACCCGGGAAAGGATCGAGGTGCTAACCTTGATCCTATGCATAAGAAGAAAGTGGAAAAAGACAGAAAAAACATGGGGGCGGATCATTGTGATCCACCTTAAAAATATGTGAAACCTAAACCGAAGATCTTCGAGGAGACGAAGAGAAGATCGAACTAGCCGAGAAGACCACTGTCCAAGATGTGGAACGACTGTTCTATCTTCGAGAGTTTCACAAGTTCCTAGCTACCAACCGAGTGATGAAGATCATTAAACCTAAGATCATCGGGAAGCTTGAAGGTCGGGCGACCAGGCCGGTTATCACAGGCAGTCAACTTGATCTGATCAGAAACGTCTTGGCGCAGATCGACGAAGTTGTCTTCACTACTGGTGCCTTCGACGCGAATTTGCTTTTCGATCTGGATCAAGGGACGATCAGAGAAGCTATGACAACTCTGTATGATCACCTTGCCTCGTTACTAGGGGCGAACCCAGTGGTCCAGTCGCCGATCGCGGATCCTTCGCACCGATCTCAGTTGGTTGAATATCCTATAGATATTGAGTCAATATATCAATCGTCATCACAATCTGTAGCGGCCTCCACCGACTCCTCGGTTGGAATCACACGTATGACGTTTGGCCCTAAAGGGATCAAGCAGATCGACCCCAAGATCGACCCCAAGATCGAGCCGCAGAACAGGAAAAGGAAGCCTGAACCTGGTCGAGTCGGATCAGATGATAGTTTTGAAGATGCTCAAGAAGTTCCACAGAACAATCCGACTCCCAGCAGTGACCATACCAACATGCCGGAGGTCCCAGAGCAAATGAGAACCATGTTCGCGACTATGATGAACCGATTTGCGAGTGAACAATATGGATTACCTCAGTACACACCTGGGCAAGGACAACCATGGCGATCAGCATCGAACATGAATCAATCCGCTGAGAAACCGATCAAGAAACCCGTGGACGTGGATATGGAATCGGTCGGATCAGCCGGAATTGTTCGATCGATATGCCAGGCCGGTCACCAAGATCGATTTCACCGATCATCCCCACGTAGTGATGTGGAGATATTGTCAGAAGGAGAGATCAGTCAGCATTTTGATCCGGATGATCTGGACATTGAGATGCCTCGTAGGGCGAATATGGCCTCCGAGCAGGCATTTGACAGCGATTCCGGAACGATCACCCGAGTGCAAATGTCCGCGATCTCGGAATTGAAAGATTTTACCGGCAAGGATATGGATGATGATCAGGCCAGAGCTTGGTTAAGCCGGACTAAAACAGTTTTTCTGAGAGACAAGACACCGGAAGGTGAAAGATGTCTGATCTTCGCTGATCTAATGAAAGGTCACGCCAAGAACTGGCTTAAACAGCTGAGTCGAGAAGTGCGTCTGAAGTGGCCTCGTTTGTGTGAAGAGTTTGAAGAACAATATTGCAATTCGGGGGTGTCTGTCGCTAGACAGTACTACCACATGAAGAAAAGATCCGACGAAACACCGATCGAGTACTTACATCGGTTGAATGTGGCTGGTCTACGCGCGAAAATGCCGATCAAAGACCCACGACACCCGGATATAGCCCGTGAACATGTCGAGCACTTCATTGACACTCTGGATAATCGTGATCTGGCTGATCAGCTAACCCTGCTCCGTATAAAGGACTCAGAGCAACTGGAATTGACTCTGAGGACGCTGCAGCGAGCGGAAAGTCGACAGGCCAAGGTCGAGGTAGGATCGAACCGGTACCGGTCAAGATCACACCCTGATCAGGGCAAGATACCGGCGGCACGACCAGCCCGAGCAATTCGGATGATCACGAAGGAATCGGACAGTTCCAGCTCGGAAGAAGAAAGTGGTCAATCAAGTCTGAGCTCGGACGAGGAACAGTATCGTCATATCTTTACGACGGGGCCAGTGTATCGCCCGAGATCATCGACTAATGGCATGGATGGACGAAAATCTGGTTTTGTTCAACCTGATCAGGACCGATCTCGCAAGAAATGTGTGCATTGTGGGTCGACCAAACATGGAAATCGCGATTGTTGGAAAAGAATTACGTGTGGGAAATGTGAACGTAAAGGTCACCCTTCTGATCATTGTTTTTTCGAATGCAAAACTTGTGGAAAGCTTCACGACGCCGGTGCCTGCCCGACTGAAGAATTTTTCAATCTGATGCGCAAGTGGTATGTGCCGATTAAGTATGCCGGTATGCTTCCACCAGATGTCGAGAAGATGTTGTTAAACTAGATCGCTCGCCAGGTTGGAATCTGGTTCGAGCCGAGCGATCTACGTTCTGCATTTATGCATATGTCGGTAGCGGAGATAAGTTTGAGGAAAAGAAGATAACCGACAATACCCGTTCGAATTCAAATTGCATCGATCGATGTCCGATCTACAGTCTCAGAGTGGATGAATATTCCCGATCGGACGTGATCATGGAGTTGGATCTACTGCCCGGTGAATCCCGAGGATACTGGAAGTATCACTCTCCCGACAAGTGGTTTAAACAAGCAAAAGCTAATGGAAAGATCAACAATGAAAAAGCCACTATTCTATTTGACTCTGGGGCAGAAGTCTCGATCATCGACCACGCCTTTGCTCGTAAGGTGGGATGCCGTATAGACAGTACCCAGAGGCAAGAATGTGTTGGGATCGGCGAAAGTTCATATATGACGGAAGGACGATCACGTGTTAAAATCACCCTGGCAGGATCCCTGGTCTACTATTTTAACGCTTGGGTTGGCCGGTTAGCCGGTCAAGACGCGATACTGGGGATGGATTTTATGGTACCAGCCGGTATACGACTTGACCTGTCTCATGGAACTCTGACTCTGCCGGATGAAGTGCAGATTCAGTTATCCGGCCGACGACCTTTGTATGGTACTCATGTACGGATGTTAAAAATGGGTCAGTACGAGAACATTGGGGTGTCCCGATCAGTTGATGTCATGATTCGGTCGAGTGATCGGCAACAGAAATTGTGGTTTACCCGTGGTGAACGATGGGTATCGACGTTCGTTAAGGGTATTGGCAGATCAAGTTACATCAGGGTTACAAATATATCCGATAAGTCGCTGATCGTTCACGAAGACATGATCTTAGGGATGTGGCTACTCGAAGGGAAAGTACCTCGACAGATCGGGTATGTCTCAGTGGTATCACGAAGATATATTGAAAGGCAGAATCTGGCTTCCCAAACCACCACAGACCTGATCAGTGACAAAGACTTAGCGGATGAAGATACTTCACCTATGGCCGAGAAGCCGGAATATTCTACGCCGACCAAGCTGCTGATGAGGAGATCGCCGATCGAAGCGATAGGGGAAAACCGGGTCAAAAAAAGTTCCACAAATATTGAATATTATTAGACCCGGGTCACCGAAGACAGCGGATCCAGAGAGCGGAAATGACGGTGAGGAGTTCAGGAACAATCTTGAGAAGGAAAAGGAAGATGAATCGGCCGAAGTCATTACGGAGGAAAGTAAACCCGAAGCAGATCACCAGCTGGATGGCTTACAAGGGGCGACTCAAGATGATACCGATCAGGAAAAGGTAGATCAGGTAGATGAACAAGTGTGTATACATGAAGGTGGTGATCAGTACATTGAAGGTATCGAAAGCAGATGGCCGTTTTACAGGAAGTATCGCCCAATATGCCAGAAGTCACCATGGAAGATCTACAGGTCGGTGATCCCGAAGTGAACACTCCCGAACCGATCGATCAGCTAAAGAAAATCATCTGGAAAAGGCGTCACTTACTGATGGGGAAAGGGTAACGCCCTACCCCCAGCCGCATTCGGAGCTGTTTGTGATATATACGTGGGAAATGCGAGGCCGATCGCTCAGCGTTGTCGTAAAGTTGCACCTCAATACCGGGAAAAATTATCCGATTTGATCAAGGGTTTGATGAGTACAAAGATCATCCGACCATCAACATCGCAGTGGGCATCACCGATCGTGATCGTGATTAAGAAGAATGGGATTGATATTCGATTGTGTATCGACTACAGAATGGTGAATCGCCTCACGAAGTTGATGGTCTATCCGATGCCCCTGATCAATGATTTATTAGAAGATCTGGATAAAGTTTTATGGTTTTGTTCGCTGGATATGGCTAGTGGTTTCTGGGTGGTTTCGATGACTGATCGTGCTCGAGAGATCTCGGCTTTCGTTACACCTTTCGGACTTTTTGAATGGAATCGGATGCCGTTTGGATTAAAGAATGCCCCACAGATCTATCAGAGGCTGATCGACAATGCTCTCTATGGGTATTTCCAGATCAGTGCTGATCGGGAAGCCACTGATCTACATGATGTGTTTACGGAAGGTGAGCCAGACCAAGATCAGGGCCGATCAGTATTGGGAAGGCGATCATACATAGATGATATCTTGGTCACAGCAACATCCTGGGATATGCTATGCGATAAGGTCGAACGACTCCTAGACACCTGCGAGCGCTGGAATTTGTCGATCAGTGTGGTCAAGAGTTTCTGGGGTCAACCCAAGGTCGCTTACCTCGGCCATAACGTGTCAATCCAAGGTTTGGAGGCAAACCCGAAAGATCTGGCTGCTCTCAGCAACTTACCTTTTCCCCGATCACTGAAGGCCATGCAATCCTTTCTCGGATCTCTGAATTATTATAGCCGATTTATCGAAGACTTCTCGATTTACGCCGCTATACTATATGAACTGAAGGAAGTGGATTATCATGGGCTACGAGAACGTGATCGGGTAGGAAGATCACCAATTGAGACTGATCACGAAGTTGAAGTTACTGAAACGGATCTCAAGACTAGATCACTGATCGATCGAACTGATCCAGGGTCAGAGGACCATATGAAGCGAGCTATGGTAGCTTTCAGTATGTTGAAGGCGAAGATGATCTCGACGCCGATATTGAAGCATTTCGATCCGGAGAAGATTCCCGTGGTGATTCTATATGCCAGTAAATGGGCGATATCGGCCGCACTGGTCCAAGATCACGACGGAATTTATTGCCCGGTGACGTTCACAAGCCGAACATTAAAACCGAACGAAGTTAACTATGGTATTGTGGATAAGGAAGTGCTAGCATTATTACGTGTATTGGATGTTTGTTACTCTATGCTGGTAACTAGATCAATTAAGGTATTATCCAGGCGATCTAGTTTGGCTTGGTTACTGTCAGCGAGTGGGTTAGACGGGAGACTGGGGCGATGGGCAGCGCTGTTATCTCAGTGGACCTTGGAGATCATCAAATGCACCAAGGGCGAAGAAGAAATTCTTGGAACACTAGCAGCCAGCATCACGCCCCGATCAGAAGTCGATGAAGCCCTGATCGAGGTCGCTCCTCGGAAGCAACCACGAGAATCGATCACTATACCCCCACCGATCGTCGGCTCGGAGGAAAATCTGATCGTTGTAAGTTTCGACGGATCAGCGAGTGTGAAGAAAGGCGTGGGGGCGTATAGCGCGCTGTTATGGAAACTGCCAGAATGGACTGTTATATCGGCCGGTTCAGATTATACTCCAGGTATCACGGTCAATGAGGCCGAATATCGTGGTCTGCTGCTAGGTTTGGATCTCTTGCAAGAGCAAAGGATCGGAAGAGTAATCATATGCGGAGATTCAAACCTGGTAATTCGGCAGATCACTGGAGAGATCGACTGTAAAGCACCACGTTGGAAGTTGCTGAACGATCGCGTTATGAAAGCTTTACGTGGATGGCCAAGGCATGATCTAATACATGTGAAACGTGATTGGAATAGGAGTGCAGATCACCTAGCCACTATGGCCATGCGTGATCAGACCGGATCAATAAGTACTGATCAAGCATTTTTGGAGGAACTGGTGGAGATCAAAAGGCTGCCAGAGCTGATTCGTGTGGAAGATGAAAAGGAAGCAGCTCAGATCTCGATCATGACGAGATCGCGAACCAGATCACCACCTAACAGATCACTCTCTCGAGAAAGCCTAACAGAAGAAATAGTACAGGAGATGCGGATCGAAAGAATTCTCAAGGCACAAGACGAGGAAAAATGGATCGTTGATTTGAAGGCGTTTCTAAAGGGTGATCTGGAGAAGTTGAGCCAGAGTGAAGCAAAAGATTGTGCCAAGATCGCGTCCAACTACGAGATCGACGAAAATGATCTATTGTTTTACTATGTTCAAGCTGATCAGGCCGATGCAGATCTGGACCGATCAGCAAGACTCGTGATCCCGGAGACTTTACAAGCTGATATCTTACACCATTATCACGTCAGTTTGGAGGGTGGCCACCAGGGCGTAGGTCGAACGTACCACAGGATCCGCAAAAAATTTCACTGGAGAGGCTTATATCGAAGTATACAAAAGTTTG
Source organism: Sclerospora graminicola (assembly GCA_001887855.2). NCBI lineage: Eukaryota > Oomycota > Peronosporomycetes > Peronosporales > Peronosporaceae > Sclerospora > Sclerospora graminicola. Next base: position 7,089 of record MIQA02024210.1, read on the forward strand.
TCGGGACATGTACGGATTGCGAAACTGGGAGGGGCATGCTGAACACCGGGGTAGATCACCTGGAAATATCCAGGCGGCCTACCCTTTCCAAGTGATCACGATGGATCACATGCCATCCCTGCCAAAATCGTTCAAGGACAACCAGGAGTCCCAATAGTCTGGGTTGACACATTGTGACAGATCAGCCAAAGGTAATGGTCGAACAGGTGGAGATCAAGGTGGTTGAGCTGGTTCAGAGTCAATGGAAACATATATACATATGATGCATGAGAACTACATTTGCGTACATGTGAACGATCGATATACAAGATGGAGACAATATTGGGACCTTGATATGAAGTGTGGATATGGAATGTGAAAGTTATCAAGAAGTTGTCGTGATATATTGATGATTATGGAAAGAACGAAACGAAAGATGGTTATCACGACAATCACGGACCATACTTCGTGCGCAGACGAGAAACCGTAAACGCCGGATGATGCATGGGGCCTGATCGGTATTGGTTCCGCCAGGGTTCTTGGTGATCGGCAAAGATCAAGACATCACGCAACGTGCCGATCGGAGTCGGGTGCCCATAACAAGGATACCACTCCCCGCCGTCGGCCTTGATACCTCGCGCTTCCGCTCGGTGATCAGGCAAAATCGTTGTGAGGGTGGCCCAGAGAGTTTTCGAAGTGATTTCGGGCTGATCGCCCCGATCACTCGGCTGACCGCTATGCCGATGATGATCGGGGCTGATCAGCCCCGAACCGGCGTTTAGACAGCTGATCACGCTTCATGGTCAAACTTTGAACGCGACTTGTCATGTCCTGCAGATCTTGATCAAGTTTGTCGCGATCTAATCGGAGAGCCGACAGCTGGCTAGCCTGATCGGCAGAATTACGTTCCAGGGTATCGATTACGACCCAGCGATCGAATAATTCGGCATTAAGCGCCCGATTGGTATCATATAGGGAGATCAACTCGGGAATTGCGCTTCGGAGTTCCAACCGTAGTCGGCAAGCTTCCATGGACCCCAACGTGAGTGGACCAGATCCCTCCACTAGACGAGCGAGCTGTTCCAAGTAACGGACGGGGCGATCTGAGGAAGGCCGAGCGGGAAGATTCCAAGGCGGGCGATATGAAGTCATGGTCGTCGTAGGACGGATGAGACTGGTCGTGATCGGTGCCGAAGTCGCGATCGGGGCGGTCGCGGGATCAGTCGAACTGGAAACGGAAGGCGAGGCAGTGATCGGACGGGCAGCCGAAGATGACGAAGAAGGAAGAGAAGATCGGCTCGAGTCAGCCATGGTGATCGCCAAAGAGAAAATTTGGAAGTGAATGAGTCGAGCTACAGTCGTTGCGCGGCTGCAGTTAGTCTCAGGGGCGGCTGTGGTAAAGCGATCAGAAAATATCGAGAATGAAGTGGACCACACATGGCCGTTGATTGGTGATGATGGAACACCCATTAACATATCACGGGTGGGAAAGGCCGATCACAGTTATGATGAAAAGGTGGCGGACAACGGGTATTCGCGATGTGAAGAAATCAGCCAAGTACTGTCATTACGCCCAGTCCCAGACACTGATGGAACGATGGAGATCACGATCACGATCGTTATCACAATTACTAAGTGGAGTTCCCGTGGATGTACAACGAGTGGGAAATACAGCAATTGGTGACATGACGTGTCAGGGATAGTCATCTAGCCGATCTACAAACTGTGTAGTTGTTGAAGGGATTATGACACGAAGTTTCGGCCCGATCGACAAGATATGAAGATCAGATGTGGAATGAGATAGGGTATACGTAATAGCGAGTTGTGTGAGCAATGATGACCAATCGATTTATCCGAGGATGACGTGACAAGGCCTGATTAGGCCCGATCAGCCGAGATCAGTATGATATGGTTGCCCTAACGGGGTATGAAGGTCGGGAGTATGGCTGAGCAGATGAATGAAGTCGTGGTGATGGTGACCCAGAGAGTTCCCGAGGTGATCAAGGGCCGATCGCCGTGATCACTGCCTGATCACTCGGCTGGTCACTATGCCGATCGTGATCGGGGCTGATCAGTCTCTGATCAGCGTCCAGAAGCGAAAGCAGTTGAAGTTCTTAGTCAAGTCGAGCTGGATATGAAGTGAACAAGTATCAGAAGGGCAGATCTCAAGTGGTTTCCAAGTCGTTTATCGAAGATCGGGAAGGGTTGAAGAACTTTACAGGAGTCCGGTCGTGATCAGGGCAGAAGTGGTACAGATCAGCTTGAAGGTGCAGCTAGGATGGGCAAGGTGGTGCTATGCAACCGTGCGACGAAGTAAATAGGTTCGAAGTATAGATCAGGCATGAGTTGGTGTATGGTACACTAGGTATAGGACATTGCATATATAATATTTTCCCCCTAAGCAAAGAGTCGCTCCGCCACGTGTTGCGGTCATTGGGAGCACAGGGTTAACTAGTCCCCTCTTGCTCAACTAATTCCCGGTTAAGACGCACTTAGACGCACTTTGGCTTACCGGAAGACCCCCGACGGGTTTGTTTAGGTGATCGAACCTCACCCTCAACGCACACGTGTTTGGAACACGTCAATAATATTGGAAAAGGTTTTGTGGAGATAACGTTTGTGGATTACTGTGGAAGATCGTGGTTGATCGCGTTTTCTTGGTCTCTTATTATCTCTCTCTCATTGGCTGGCCTGATCGGACGGACTTTCCCGATCAGTGCCTAGATACTGATTAAGTATCGACCCCAACCCGTTCTCCGGTGAAGATTCCACCCGAGGACACCCCGTCTCGAGAAGGTCATCCCCTCCGACCTGATCAAGATCATCGTTTTCGTCACCGAGTCCACCTGAGTGAGTGTAACCACCCCCGATCAACGGGTACACGAGGTGAGATGAAGTTGAGCATAGATCCTGACGCGCATGACGACCGGTCAGATGACCGGGATCAGATCAGTCACCATAATGGTGATTCATCTGATTCTGATGCTGATCAGGATCAACGGAGTACCCCTGGTCGTCCGGGCCAGTGGATATCCGGATTTCGCCCAAGACTTCGGTCATGGATTTGGAAACCGGCTCCACCACACACCACTAGTGAAACCAACTTCGTCGATCTGCGCCAAGAGGTTCCTGATCAGGTCGAGTTGACTGCCTGTGATAACCGCCCTGGTCGCCCGACCTTCAAGCTTCTCGATGATCTTGGGTTATATGATCTTCATCACTCGGTTGGTAGCTAGGAACTTGTGAAACTCTCGAAGATAAAACAATCGTTCTTCATCGTGAACAGTGATCTTCTCAGCTGGTTCGGTCTTCTCTTCATCCTTTCCCGGGTTATAGTTAACTTTACTATAACCCTGATCGGCCTCGATCGGGGCCATGTGGGGAGTTGTTTCATCTTTAATTTCGACCTGTAAATCCACCGGACCAGGTCGACCATCGCTTCCTTTAGATTTGGACAGCATCGAAGGCGATACGCCTTCCTCCAATACACCCGAAAAAGTTTCCTCCACTTTGATTTTCACATCTTATTCATCATCAAAGGAATCACGGTGATATCTTGAGTCACCAAGTGATCCGGGCACGCGCACCATTGTGGTGGAGCCGATTTCCGAATCTAGGACCGGAGACTTGGGCGGAATCCGGTTACCCACTACCAACTATTGGAGGGGGTACTCCGTTGATCCAGATCGCCATCAGAATCGGATGAATCACCACTATGATGACTGATCCGATCCTCCCGGTCATCTGGCCGGTCTTCATGCGCGTCATCATCTATGTTCATCTTCATCTCACCTTGTGTACCCGTTGATCGGGGGTGGTTACACTCACTTAGGTGGACTCGGTGACGAAAACGATGATCTTGATCAGGTCGGAGGGGATGACCTTCTCGAGACGGGGGTGTCCTCGGGTGGGAATCTTCACCGGAGAACGAGTCAGGGTCGATACTTAACTTCAGTATCTAAGGCACTGGTCGGGAAACTTCGACCGATCAGGCCAGCCAATAAGAACGAGAGACAACGAGAAACCAAGAAGACCACGACCAACCTCGATCTTCCACAGTAAACCACAAACGTTATCTCCACAAAACCTTTCCAAATGATAAACGTGTTCCAAACACGTGCGCGTGGGGGATGGGGGTCGAAAACCTAAACAAATCCCGTCGGGGGCCTTCCGGTAAGCCAAAATGCGTCTAAGCGCGTCTTAACCGGGAATTAAATTGAGCTACAGGGGCCTAGTTAACCCTGTGCTCCCAATGACCGCGACACGTGGCGGAGCGACTCTTTGCTTAGGGGGTAAATTCAATCCTGTTATTATATATGCAATGTCCTATACCTAGTGTACCATACACCAACTCATGTGCCTACCTCATACTTCGATCCTGTTCGTTTCGTCGCACGGTTGCGCTAGTACCACCTTACCCATCTTTGTTGCACCTTCAAACTGATGCGTGCCACTTCTGGGCTGATTTTGGCCAGACTCTATGGCGATCTTCAACCCTCCTGATCTCTCGATAAGCAACCTGGAACCAGCTCGAGGTCTACCTCTCAGACACTGTTCGCCCCATATCCAACCCGGCTGAACTGCAAACTCAATCTCTCCTCATACCTGAAAGCCGGTCTGGGGCGATCGGTTCAGATCATGATCAGCACTGCGATCGGCATAGTGATCGAGGCGGTGATCAGGGCGACCAGCACCAGATCACCTCGAAACACTTCAGGGTTACCACCACATCGACATTGCCAGATCACTCGACCATATTCTTGACCTTCATTACATGTTGGGATGCCAAGATCTCACCGACTCAGCATTTTTCCTGAAGTTGGACCTGATCAGACCTTCTTGCGTCAATTCTGGGTGGATCCATCAACTCTAACCGCTTGCCTCAACTTGGTAATGCTCGCACGGATCGCCACTCCACATACCCAGTTCTGTCCTGCTTGAGCTGGAATACTCAAGAACCACAAAATTTCTCTCGTGACAATTGTGCTCTGATTAGTAAAACGTACTTTAAATATTACCTATTATGGTTAAAATGGTAATATGCAGAGAGCAGTGCGGCGTCGATACGCCGAGATGAGGTAGAAGACGAGCTCGTTTTGTACATCATCTACCTCACGAACATGTTAAGCCTTCCATCCTTTAAAATATGTGAGTGATGGTCCACCAGTATGCCATAACGGATGGGTAGATGGGGGCGCCGTGCTTCACTCGCAATTGGTCACGTCTAGATAATGCTATTTGAGCGAATAAAAAAAGTTAGGTTAGATTAGAAGTTACTCTATCGAATGAGTGACGCCTCTTTTACATTCTGATTTCGGTTGACGAGAATTCTTAGTTTTCTGACATTCTTCACTATTAAGGATTGTATTTTCACAACGAAGGAAAGCGAAATCGAGTTTGAGGCCACAGTCGCCTTGGGAACTAAACCAATTAATCCTAGATACCAATTCCCAAGTTTTAACTCGCAAAACTGAGGTGAGCAATTACGGTGGACATCAATATGGGGTTTTCCTCTGGTCCAGCCTGATCTTCGTAGTCTAGGGTAGAGTTAGGTGACTCGGCCGATCGGACCGGGATTTCCATATCACGCCCAACTCCAACATCTGTGCCGTTCATAGCTCATCCCGATAACAGGATTCTGCTGTTCCTGATATATTACTACGTCATTGATGCCGTATCCCCAGTTTATCTCAGTTGATCTAGCCATGTACGTCCACATAAACTTCACTTAACACGCAATATCCTGATCGGATCGTGACCTTTGCCATTCCATTAATACCCGGGACAAGGCGTAATAACGGTACTTGGCTTTTTCCTTCATACTACAAAAGCCCGTTGTCACCCGTCTTTCGTAGTATATGAAATCAGCCTGTCCCAACCATCAACTGTCCCATCTTGATGGGTGTTCCCATCGTCACCAATCAACGGTCATGTTGGTCTACCTTATTTTCAATTTTTTGTCAGATCGCTTCACCACAGCCGCCCCTGAGCGTAACTGCAGCCGCGCAACGACTACACTTCGATTTATCCATTTCCGAACCTTCCACTTAGCGACCAGCAATGTCCGATTCGAATAGGCCTCCTCTTTCATTCCCTGCCTCCTCGGCTGCCTCTCCGACCAGCGTCTCGTCTTTGGGGGCGAGTTCAGCCAGTCCTGCGACTTTTCCGATCTCGATCGCCGCCACCACGATCACTACCAGCTCCATTTTCCCGACGACAACCTTGACTTCTTATCGCCCGCCTCTAAGTTTCCCTGCTCGGCCCTCTCCGAGCCGCCCCGTTGGCTATTTGGAGCAACTGGCTCGCCAGGTGGAGGGGACGGGCCCGCTCACGCTGGGGCCCATAGAGACAATCCGATTGCGATTGGGGCTACAGAGTGCAATTCCGGAATCAATTTCCTTGTGCGAGGCTAATCAGACACTTCGCGCCGAGGTTTTTGATTGTCGGGTCATCGAAGATCGTCTGGAGCGCGATTTTACCGATCTGGCACATCAGCTATTGACTTTACAACTGGATCGCGACAGACTTGATCGTGATTTGCTGGACATGGCTAACTGCGTCCAAGGTTAAACAGTCGAGCGAGATCAGTTGTCTGCTGATCTCGCTGCCCTGCGCGTCTCCGCTAAACCTTCCGATACTGTTGCTTCTCTGCAATTGATGATTCGCTCGATATCTGTCACCGTCCGCAATCAAGGTATGTCCAACCTGTCTGCTTCTTTGACAATATGTATATAACTTCTTCTATCCTTACTTTCAGACGAGCGCATCGAGGCTATGAAGCATTCGATGGTAGAGATGATGGGTCATTTACAACTACTCGATGACCACCGTCGCGACTACGATCAGCTACTCCGAAACAAGATTCGCACTACCAAGAAAGTGGAGCGCTTGGAGGTCGAGATGCGTCATACGGACGAGCAGGTCCAGCTCTTGGTGAAACAACTTCCCGATTCCCGCATCGGCCGTGCCAGCATCCAGAAACGGTTGAGCGAAAACCGGAAAGAAGCTGACGATCACCGGCGTGAGCTTATTCTTGCTCGGGTTAAGCTTGAAACCCAGGAGCTTGATGAACACGCTTACCCAACGCCATGATGACTTAAAGATGATTGCCCACCTGAGAATGGACAGGTGGACTGACCCGAACGCCGACTCGGGGTCGTTCCAGACGGATTCGGCGGGCTCCCCGAGCTGGTCAGCTCTCTTGTTCCGGCCGGAACGCAATCTGATAAGTCTCTTGGATCCGGCCCGCCGTCGACCACATTCTCCATCGCTTCTTCTATGCCGGTTAATTTGAATGCTGATCGGCCCGTGATCAGCGAAGTAGCGGGTCCTGATTCAACACCATCCCGTCCGCCACCAGTTTCGAGACCAGTCTCGTCGATTTTGGGTTCGGCGAAGCGCAAACGGTCAAACCAGTCCAAAGGAAGACGGTTCCTGCCAAGCGCTCTCACCTCATCGCTGACTCTGATGACGATTCGACAGATTTGGACGAACGAACACGAACTGCTCTGGCCAGATCACGCAGCGCTGATCGTCGAGTTTCCGTGACAACCTCGTCGGGCTCAGCCTCACTGACCCAGGCCATCGCTCGGCTTGACTCAGACGGCGATGAAGAGGATGATTTGGAAGACAAGCGACCGGTTCCGGCTGTTTCTAGTGCTCCTCCGGCCGTCGGTACGACGCCGACTACTAGACCGGTCAACTTTACTGGCGTCTTCGTTCCAGCGGCTAAATCGCCGATCCATCAAGACGACTACAGCTACGATCCGAAGGAGAAGTTCATGGATCTATACGTCGTTATGCAAGGCAATCCGTCGAAGGCCCTGCTGGCGACTCGACAACCCTGCCGTGCTGATCGGCTAAATGGAAGTCGAGCTCCCTGGCGGACGTTCCGAATCTGAAGACGATTTTTAAGGAAGTTGAAATTCGGAGCCAACTGAGTCCGTGCGATTGTGTTCCTTTTCCTCGTTCAGTGTTATGCCCTTGGAGTGAAAATGAGTGTGCAGGGTTCCATCGACGACATAATTGGTCAGATTCTCTACAAATTCAGGGAGTACAAGCAGACGAATAGGATGCAACAAGACTTTGATACTTGATTTCATTTCTTGCCCGTGAGCTTGCTCTTCAACATCGGCAGCATTTTCGAATCCAGTTTCAAATTGGTAGAAATTAAGCATTTGATGCTCAAAACATGCTTCATCTTATCGGACGAGTACATAGTTGACGTATCAAACCCAAGGATTTCGATGTACTCGAAAGCTGATGATTCCGCTCCGCGCACGGTGATATCATCACTTTTCTCTCTTTGAGTCATCTATGAGGATAGATCGAACACCTTGACATCACCCACTAAGCCAGACACGTTAAGATAGTCTGCCTTCTCTTTGCCAATCTGTACTGCAGAATTAAGAATTGCTATAGACCCACTGATTCACCACGATCAAAAAAACAGACAGAAACAGAGTGAAGTCGGACATTGAGCTTCAGCGCGATGGGGACCAAACCAACATTCCTATCACCTATTGCAATGGCTTTCGCCGGAGATGCTGGCTCAAATAGAGTCTTCCTCGCTCGATCCAAATCTGCTCGAACTGACTCGGTCAGGTTTACGTCGATCGAGTATTCTTGCTTCTCATCATAGTTATCCATGAGGTACTGTGGAAGGGTTACCATGAGGTACTGTGGAAGGGTTACAGAAGGATAGGTTATTCCATTATTTTCCGCTTGAACGTCTTGAGCTCCACTTGTTTTTCCATAGGGGATCAGCAATACATGTATGTTCGAGACGGGAAGATTGAATTTGTAAAAAAAAACTCCTCCTTACAGCGAAAGGCTTCCTCCCCCCTCTCGACTTCATCACACAACTGCTGAACAAAAGATGTCGTTGAATTCTAATAATAAGATGGGTTTGAAGGCGTAAAGGACCCTTGTGCCGAGCCACTTGAAGACGGACGACTTCTAGACTTTACTCCAATTCGTTCGCTGTCCATTTGGCTGAGACGGGTAGTTCGAAAGGAGATTCGTCCAAGATCAACCACAAGTCGTGTGCAATTGTAGTCAGAGTCGCTTTCAGGGACAATAATAACGGGTTCTTGAATACAGAGATCAACTGCAAGCGCAATGCGATTTTTTCTTTACGTAATCAAGCTTCGTCTCAGTTCGCGCCTTCAAATTGACGATATCATTCAAAGGCGCCACTTCTAACTCTGCCCACAACCCCTTGCCTTCGACGCTATGAACACGACACGAAAACGGTTTGTCCCATGCCAATTCCCCGAGACGCACAGCGGCTTCGGATCCAAATTCTTCCGTCACTTGCAATGGTTTGATCCATTTAAACGCCGCCTCTTTGGCTTGCGCCAGAAAATGCACAACGTCTGCATCGAGTGGACGCAACCAGTTGGATGCAACTGTCGTCTCATTTCCATAGTCAATAAAGTGCACACGCGCCGATCCATCCGGATGAAGATACTTGTCTTTGGCACGATTTCACGCCAGCCCGCTCCCATCATACGAGTGCATCACACACTGAGTTTCGTCGCACTTCAAACGCCTAACCCGCCCCGCCATGAGTACGCGTAAACGTTTTCATTCTCTCTTCCACTGCTGCTCAGTTTCGGTCGCCGGCGTCTTGAATGTAACAGTGACTACCCGTGATGATCTCAGACAGCTTGACCCGCTAACGCGTCGTCCTGAGTCCATTGTGTCTACTTGTTGGTTGCTGCTTGCACAGCAGCTTGCGTGTGATGCAAAACCCAGTATTTCTTGCGCTCGGCTTTCGCGCGTTATTCAGCATGCTGAAGCACGTCTTCCAGAGCTGTACGCTCGGCACTGTACGAATCGACCCAAGCAAAACCTTCTTCTAGCAAACGCACGCCAAAATTGTGTCCCTCATCACGTAGCAGCTTGTCACTACCGTTCAAGACGACAAACAACGACCCGAACGCGTTGTCTCCTCGATCCATGTCTTCGATCTCGACCATCACTTCGCGTTGCATGACACTCCGCTTGGCAAAGCATTTCGCCTCTACTCCAAGTGGCTCAGCGAGCGCAACGATCACGCCTTCAGCGCCATGCCGAGCAGGCTAGGGACACTTGATCCCAGCGACGACGAGATTCAGTAGACAATTTTCCTTGGGGACATACAGTTTCAACCGTGCCGTCGAGTAAACATGTTCTACGACTGCACGAGTTGAAACGTTCTCGTGTCAAAAAGGGTAGGGATTGTTTCGCTTTCGTAGCATCAAAGCACAAGTCTGTCACACGTCGTTCTGTGGCAGGTGGCTCCTTGGACGAATACAGGTTCTTCTTCTGTGTCTGAGCCTTGGTTTCTGCTGTCACGAGATGGTTATAACTTTTGGCTTCATCCGGACGATGGCGCACGACTTCGACTAGACCAGCAGCTACGACTTCGAGCGCAAGATTCATGCCCTTTGCTTGGGGATTTTCTCCAATGCGTTGGCTGATGGTTCGAGAAAGACGGAAGCAAAGATCAGGACATCGCCTTGCCCCGTAGGACTTGGTTTCTCATACTTGCCTTCAACATGCACCGTCTTGGCAATCGCTCGATGGCGAAGAAACTCTTTGGCTTCAGCAGCGTAGGGAGCATTTGGTTCTCCGCGACGTGCGTTTCCAATACGTGGTGCACGTAATGAGCTGAGATAGAGACGTTTCTCTTACTCGCTTTCCATCACGGCCGTAGGGACGTAGACGACTAGACAGTCGCCGCTAATGACTTCAAGGACGGTACCGACGAGATGCTTGGTCGGCTGCACCACGGGGCTTCATAGTCGCGCCATACAGCGCCGGGACCAATTTGCCACGATGTTGCTCGAACAGAGCTGCTCCGTCGACGCCATGCCGTTGAACTGTCACATTCGACTCGGCATCAACGTCCGCGTACATGCCCTTTTTCTCATTCCTAGCCACCTGTTTTTGCTGTATCATCTTGTCATGATCCACACACACGCCGTCACGTGATTGCTCCAACGACTTGACCTTGGCATATCCTGTCCGTGCTTGAATGACACATAAATTTCCTACACGCCGCGACTATTCGGTGGATAGTCCTTCCCCGTCAGCTCCAATCAGCACACTCAATGAAGATTAGAGCGCTCTGTCTGTTGCCTTCGTCACCATTATAGACCAAATTTGTATATATATCAAACCAAAGCGCAAGTGTAATCCACAAATCATCACCCATGGCGGAACCTCTTGACGGCAGTTCAAAGCAAGGCGCCGAACATGTCATTGGAACCACTAAGGCTGCTATCGGTGATGCTCATACTGACTGTCGTCATTCCATGACCGATTTTAAAAATGGACATTGCCATCGTACTGCTGCTACGGATTCCACGTATTGGAGCTACGTCGATGCATATTTCTCACTGCGGTGCTGCCATGGCCTGGTCCACTACCTACACTAGCTGACGATGCTCTAGATCCTCCCTGGCCATTGGGAGAGTCCCAGTTACACGCTAGTAACTCTAAGCGATTCGAAATACTGACACCCAAGAACTTGATCCGTTTTCATTACAGATACGAATTCTACGATACAACCGTAGCGACCAGCGATCGTAAATACAGAAGTACCCGGCGTAGTAATCGTTGAAGGTTCTTCGGAGGCCGTCAAGAGATTCATTACTCCTGCAATCACAACCACATTTGGATCGACGGACCATCCACGTAACGGACCAGTCTGTGCAGCATGCACTATACTGTTCCCGAGAGCATTACTTGAAGCTCGCAACTGTTCTACGCGTGAAGCCCGAATTCGACGTAAGGCCTCAACTCGGTCGGCCCACAGCCACATATTGCGCAGCTGTCGGCCACGTGAGATAGCCTCGTTGCAGTGAATCGCTGAGGCGGAACTGCTCGTTAAAGTCAATGTAACCGAGATGATTAAGTCTTTTGATTGAGCCGTCGATACCATACTCGAGACGTTAATCCCCATGGGAATCACAGCACTTCCGTTGCAGTACCTTTATGTCATATCTTCATCTGCCCGTTCCATATCCGTATCACCGGTAGGTCTGTTTACCAGGTCGCCCCTGTCCGAAGTCCTGATCAGCTTGATTATCGGGGTGGATTCTTTCGACAACACTTTGATCACACTGGACAGATTCCATCAGACTAGACGAATTCCATATCGACAAACGATGGTGTTTGGACTTATCAGAGGCTGATCGACCGTTTTCCGGTCGATGCCGACCTGATCAGAGCGTTTCTCGTTCAATGCCGACTTGATCGCCCCTGGTCACATCAAAAGCTTGAGGATCCTTCACAAACTAGCAAACTGTAGTGTGCTTACTCAGTACGACGACCAATCTTGGCATCTGTCTTTCCGTACTTAGACTTGAGTAACATTAGTATGTGCAATAGGACAGTGAATCTCTGAAGCGGAACTGCTCGTTGAATTCAATGTATCTGAGATGGCAAAATTCGACTTCTTGCTCGATTGAGCCAGTCGATACCATATTCGAAACGTTAATTCCCACGGAAATCGCAGCACTCCAGTAACAGTACCTTTATGCAATATCTTGTAGTGACGAAAAGTGTTGGAGAGGCAAGATATATAGCAATACTGTATACTTAACTATTTCACCTCTTCGTCCGACCGAACCCATATCCATATCATCGGTCGGACCGTTTACCAGGTCGCCCCGGTCGGAACGCCTGATCAGCTCGATCATCAGGCGAATTCATTCGACAACACTTTGGTCAGAATGATCAGATTCCATCAGACTGGACGAATCTCATATCCACAAACGATGGTGTTTGGACTTATCAAAGGCTGATCGACCGTTTTCCGGTCGATGCCGACCTGATCAGAGCGTTTCTCGGTCAATGCCGACTTGATCGCCCCTGGTCAGATCAAAGTTGATATGATCGGCGTACCGACCTGATCGCCCCTGGTCAGATCAAAGTTGATATGGTCGGCGTAGTTATTGCAGAGAACGCCCCATCGTGGATGTCAACATCATCTGCACTGGTTCCGGGGGATCGGGCTTAGTTGTAAGACCATCCTTGGGTGATTGATCATCATCTTAACCCCTTGCTTTAATCCAATCTAGGTTCAGTCTGCGGCGATCTCAGTACAATTTGGTTCCATGTTTTTAGGTAGATCATATCAATCAGTACCCATTCTTTTTCCATTTTCTTCTTATGCATAGGATCGAGGTCAGCACCTCGATCCTTTCCCGGATTATAGTTAACTTTACTATAACCCAGATCGGCCCCGATCGGGGCCATATGGGAGTTGTTTCATCTTTAATTTCGACCTGGCACTCCACCAGACCAGGTCGACCATCGCTTCCTTTAGGTATGAATAGCATCGGAGGCGATACGCCTTCCTCCAATACACCCGAAAAAGTTTCCTCCACTTTGATTTTCACATCTTTTCCATCATCAAAAAAATCACGGTGATTCCAGAGTCACCAAGTGATCCGGGCACGCGAACCATTGTGGTGGAGCCGATTTCCAAATCCATGACCGAAGTCTTGGGCGGAATCCGGATTCCCACTGGCCCGGACGACCAACTATCGGAGGGGGTACTCCGTCGATCCTGATCAGCATCAGAATCAGATGAGTCACCATTGTGGTGACTGATCTGATCCTCCCGGTCATCTGGCCGGTCTTCATGCGCGTCAGGATCTATGTTTATCTTCATCTCACCTTGTGTACCCGTTGATCGGGGTGGTTACACTCACTTAGGTGGACTCGGTGACGAAAACGATGATCTTGATCAGGTCGGAGGGGATGACCTTCTCGAGACGGGGGGTGTCCTCGGGTGGAAATCTTTACCGGAGAACGGGTTGGGGTCGATACTTAATCAGTATCTAGGCACTGATCAGGAAAGTTCGTCTGATCAGGCCAGCCAATGAGAGAGAGATAATACGAAGCCAAGAAAACGCGATCAAACCACGATCTTCCTTAGTAATCCACAAACGTTATCTCCACAAAACCTTTTCCAATATTATTGACGTGTTCCAAACACGTGTGCGTTGAGGGTAAGGTTCGATCACCTAAAACAAACCCGTCGGGGGTCTTCCGGTAAGCCAAAATGCGTCTAAGCGCGTCTTAACCGGGAATTAGTTGAGCAAGAGGGGACTAGTTAACCCTGTTCTCCCAATGACCGCACACGTGGCGGAGCGACTCTTTGCTTTAGGGGGAAAATCTAAACCTCGTGAGGGTGTTTAACCCAAGTAAATCTTGTCGTGGGACTTCCGTCGAGCCAAAGTGCGCCTATGCGCGTCTCGTCCGGGAACAAATGAACGGGGGGAGCCTTGTTAGCCCCCCGTTCCCAAAAGTAGCGCCAAGTGGCGCAACGACTTCTTTACTTGGAGGGAAAACAGAACCTGATATTAATATTATAAACCTAAAAAATCCAGTACCAAATGTAACCTACACCAACCTATGTGGCTTACCTGACACTTCTACCTTGAACTTCTTGCCACCTGATTTATTCCAGCATCTTCGTAGAACGTTCTTCGTTGATCTTCAACCTGATTCGTACCCTTTTCTGACTGATCTTCGACTGACCCCGATCCGGTCCTCGACTGATCATGGTCAAACTCTATGCCGATCTTCACCATCCCGATCGTGATCAGCACCGCGATCGCCGTGATCGGCCGATCCAAGCCGACTTGAGTGAGAGCTTCATCTGCCTTTACATCTGGGCGCAGATTTGGGGCTGATCAGCCCCGATCGCGATCAGCACCGCGATCAGCCGAGTGATCAGGTAGTGATCAGTGTGATCAGGTAGTGATCAGGGTGATCAGCCCCCGATCACTTCGCAAACTCTCTTGGTTACCATCACAATGACTTCGCGTGTTCCCTCGGCCATATCATCGACCTTTATACCCTGTCGGGGCAACCATATAACACCGATCTCGGCTGATCAGGCCTGATCAGGCCTTGCCACGTCATCTTCGAACAAACCCATAGGTTATCATCACTCACACAGCCTGTCACTCCACATGCCCGACTTCATTCCACATCTAATCTTCATTGCTCGGGCATAATAAGCTGATCAGGCCGTAACTTCGTGTCATGATCAACTTCAACCACTATACCATTCATAGATCGGCTGGACGGCTGTCCTTGACACGTCACGTCAACAGTTGCTCACCTCGCTTTACATCCACGGGAACTCCACTTAGTAATTGTGATAACGATCGTGATCGTGATCTCCATCGTTCCATCAGTGTCTGGGACTGGGCGTAATGACAGTACTTGGCTGATTTTTTACATCGCTTTACCACAGCCGCCCCTGAGTCTGGTCGCTACCGCACAACGGTAGCGGCCTGATCTCACCTAGCACGGTTCTCCATTTCAGAAAAATTCAAACACGATTGTCACCACTCTGGTAAAGTCTGCTGATCATCCATTATCCGCATACTTCCATATCTTTTATTCTTTAAGACCCATGCAGATCACGCCTTCATACATCGTTTTCCGTAAAACCATTTCCACAGTCGAGTTGCTCTTTTGGTTAATGAGCTGGCCTCTGACCATGGATGGCAACAAATAAATTGGAAGAAACCTGGATAAAGATGTCGGGCGTCTACAATGTTTGCCAACGACATATTGTTTCAGGAGGGCCGGCCCATCCACTCAGGACAATACACGCGATAGATATCTCAAGTTCCATCGAACATGACGATATGGTTACCGATCGAGCCAATTTCAGAGCGGAGTCTGATCATCATCTCCAAAAGAAACGAAATCCGTCGATCAATGCAGCGATCGATTGGAGACTTAAGTCTAGGAAGAAACCTCCAAGTATGCATGCAACTCAGGAAGCAGATCGACGAGTTTTCGACGAGTTTTAATCCCAGCGTATAGAGCTCCAGATCAGGCCCGATCTGTTCCTATCTGTAAGAATGATCGAGAAACCTAGAAAATGTTCTACGCAAATGCGCTGGATACGTGAATTTCAAACCAGGTCGATCGGTGGGAGACCAGATCGGACTAGCCAAACGGCACCGGATCAGGTCTTGGATCATGATTCATTGCACATCCGCTTGCGACCCTCTCAGTTGGATCGCCCCAGACCTAAAGTCCTACATCGGCAGCTTTAATCGACACTCCCAAGGAAGATTAGAGGACTCTGAATATTGCCTGCGTCATGATTAAAGACCGAAAATGCCTTGATATCAAAAATCTAATTGCAAGTGTAATCCACAATCATGACCATGCCGACACCCAACAAGTCGCCACTTAAAAAGTCCACACAGTAATCATAAAACGCTGTAGATCGCGGCAGAGCTCTCCGGAGATAAAGGCTGACACCGGTTCCTTCTCGAAAGCATTTAAAACGATCGCTGCAGCATCACTGCGCGATTCCAACCTGTAAACGATCGTCATTTGCAACAGCGACTTTCGATGGCATGGCGAAGGATTCAGTCTGTAAATTAAAGATCGTTCCGCACCCTGCATTGTGAACGTCACCAAGCAATTAAGTAACGTGTCCTTTATAACTGAAAGCATGGTCGTGGGAGCTACCGGGGAGAATGAAAGAAGTAATGCGAAATGCCACAAACCCAGAAATAGTATACTACTCCCAATGGGACTCCTGCAGTGATCATCAAGTT
>MIQA02024211.1:0-32516 GCA_001887855.2 Sclerospora graminicola
AGAGATTCTTGATTGGAACGCAACCCTCGAACTTGTATCGGAAGTGCTCGAGGAGTGGCTAGCTGTTCAACGTAATTGGCTTTACTTGCAGCCAATGTTTGAGTCTCCTGACATCAACAAGCAGCTTCCAGCAGAGAGTAAACGCTTTTCCTCCGTGGACAAAAACTGGCGTCAAACGCTTGCATCCGCCAAGGGCAAGCCAAAATGTGTCGAGTTTTGTCGAAACCCAAAATTGCTGGAAAAGTTTCGCGAATCCCGTCACTTGCTCGAGCTAGTTCAGAAAGGATTGAGTGACTATCTCGAAGTCAAGCGTTCATCGTTTGCGCGATTTTATTTTCTCTCGAATGACGAACTCTTGTCGATTCTCTCGGAATCTAAAGATGTTGAACTCGTGCAGCCGCATTTGAAGAAATGTTTCGAAGGGATTGTCCAAGTTGTTTTTCAACAGGATGTCAAGATTCGTGCCATGGTCTCCGCTGAAGGGGAGACGGTACCATTTTCAACCATGGTGGATCCAAAGGGCAAGAACGTCGAGCTGTGGATGATGGAGGTCGAAAACATGATGAAAATGTCCATTCGTGACATCATGGAGCAAGCGATCGTCGAGTATACGCACATGGATCGCTTGCTTTGGATCCAAAAGTGGCCCGCCATGTGCGTGTTAAATGGAAGTCAAATGCATTGGACTCGTGAGATGGAAGAAGCCATGGATACGGATGGACGAGACGGTGTGCAACGCATGCTGACGCGTCAATTAGGTCAATTAGCAGATATGGTTACACTTGTTCGCGGGAATTTGGATCCTTTGGCTCGAATCACGTGTGGAGCCTTGACGGTGATTGATGTTCATGCTCGTGATGTCACGCAAAAGCTAGTGACACAAAAGGTCGAGTCCAAAGGAGATTTTCTATGGAGTTCGCAGCTCAAGTATTACTGGTCGGACAAAAACTTATGGGTCCAAGCAGTGACGTCTCGACGTCCGTATGGCTACGAGTACTTGGGCAACTCGTTTCGACTAGTGATTACCCCATTGACGGACAAATGTTATCTCACACTGATGGGGGCGCTTCAAATGATTCTAGGAGGGGCTCCTGCTGGTCCAGCAGGAACAGGAAAGACGGAGACGACGAAAGATTTAGCCAAAGCATTGGCGAAACAGTGTGTGGTCTTTAACTGCTCCGATGGTCTCGATTACATTGCCATGGGTAAATTTTTCAAAGGACTGGCATCTTGTGGTGCATGGGCATGCTTTGATGAATTCAATCGCATTGATATCGAAGTCTTGTCGGTCGTTGGACAGCAAGTTGTGACGTTACAGCTTGGGATTCGTCGCGGTGACACTCGAATCATCTTTGAAGGCTCGGATATCAAGCTGAGCGACCAATTTGGGGTCTTTATCACCATGAATCCAGGCTACGCGGGTCGGAGTGAGCTCCCGGACTCGCTCGCTGCTCTTTTCCGTCCCGTTGCAATGATGGTCCCGGATTACGCTCTTATCGGGGAAATCATGTTCTTCGCTTATGGGTTCTCTGATGCTCGGGCTTTGGGCTCGAAAATGGTGACGACTTTTAAACTGTGCTCGGAGCAGCTTTCGTCACAATGTCATTATGATTATGGGATGCGAGCAGTCAAGACAGTGATCACCGCAGCGGGAAATCTCAAGCAAGAAGCTCCAGAGATGGATGAAGATATTTTACTCTTGCATGCACTGCAAGACGTGAATCTTCCCAAGTTTCTTGCTGCTGATCTGCCTCTTTTCAATGGGATCATCAGTGACTTGTTTCCTGGCAAATGCTGTCCAAAGATGGATGCAGGAGCTCTCGTGCGTGTCATTAAATTACAAACGCATCGCGTCCAGTTGCAGCCTGTGCCGTACTTTGTGACCAAATGTCTTCAACTGTACGAAACAATTGTTGTCCGCCACGGTCTCATGGTTGTCGGAGCGACGGGAGGGGGGAAATCCTCGAACATTGCTGTACTTGCGGCGGCCCTCACGGAACTCAAACGATGTGGCGAGGCTGGTTTTGCTTTCGAGAAAGTAAAGACATACCAGCTCAACCCAAAGTCGATTACCATGGGGCAGTTGTATGGCGAATTTGATGTGAATACGCACGAATGGCAAGATGGGATACTATCGACTTTGTATCGTAGTGCAGCAAGTGATACGACACGGGATCGCAAGTGGATCCTTTTCGATGGACCTGTGGATGCAATCTGGATTGAGAATATGAACACTGTGCTCGATGACAATAAAAAATTGTGTCTGAATAGTGGCGAGATGCTCCAAATGTCCAAGCAAATGACCATGATGTTTGAAGTCGAAGATCTTTCTGTCGCGTCCCCAGCTACGGTTAGTCGAACGGGAATGGTCTATATGGAGCCAAGTACACTAACTGTCGAGCCTCTGATCGATTCATGGCTTGAACAGCTCCCAGCATCAGTCACGCCATATACTCATATATTTCTGCGACTTTTTGATGTCTATTTGTACTCATCCATCATCTTCCTTCGTTCCTTCCTGGAAGAACTGGTGCCAACCGTTGATAATAATTTAGTCCAGAGCTTACTGAAACATCATGGACTGCACCTTGAACCAGTATCGAGAAAAAGAAGTGGACAGCACAAAGGAGACTTCTTCGGCCTTCAAATCACCCGATGAACATTTTCAAGACGATATTGAACCGTTGTTTATCTTTGCTTTGATCTGGTCCGTCGGCGCTTCGACCAACGATGCTGGTCGGCTCAAGTTTGATAGTTTTTTACGCAGTGAATTGCTCGCGAACAATTGCAAGCCTCTCTTGCCTTCCTCTGGCCTGGTTTTCGATTACTGCTATGAGCTTTCAAGTCACGAGTGGGTACCTTGGATGCAAACGATTCCTTCGTACAAGGTTCCACCGAATGCTTCGTTTGCCGAAATCATTGTACCGACTGCTGATTCTGTACGCAACGTTTACCTACTGGAAGCGTTGATACGTGCTGGTAAGCATGTGTTAATGGTTGGGGGGACAGGAACGGGCAAGACGGTCAACATCACGCGCTTTCTCCAGTCTTTACCAGTAGATCAGTATATTCCAATTCCGATCGTTTTCTCGGCTCAAACATCTGCGAACCAGACACAAGATATGCTCGATTCGATGATGGAAAAACGACGCAAAGGGGTCTATGGCCCTCCAGTAGGCAAGCAATATATCATTCATATCGATGACTTGAATATGCCCAAGCGAGAGAAATATTTCGCACAACCGCCGTTGGAACTCGTACGTCAATGGTTTGATCAACATGGATGGTACGATCGTCAACTCCTTGCTTTTCGAAGTATCGTTGATATTCAGTTTGTAGCATCCATGGGTCCTCCTGGGGGTGGACGGAATCCCATTACACCACGTCTTGTCCGTCACTTTAACGTTGTGGGGTACGCTGAATTGGGCGATGACAGCAAACGGATCATCTTTAGTACCATTCTCGCCAACTTTTTAAGCTCTGGCTTTCTCCCTCAAGTGACCGAGCTGACGGAGAATATTGTACGGGCTTCCATCAGCGTGTACACGACCATTTGCCACGAATTACTCCCGACACCCGCGAAATCGCACTATACATTCAATTTACGGGATCTAGCAAAGGTGTTTCAAGGTGTACTCATGGGAGATAGTCGTCGTATTTTCGATGGTGATGCCTTGATTCGATTGTGGATTCATGAGTGTAAACGCGTGTATGAAGACCGCATGGTTTCGACTCGCGATCATGACTGGTTTGGTGCTCTCTTGCGTTCTTCCGTGACAGCATTTTATCAGCGCGAATATGAGAACATTGTGACGACCGAGCAGTTGATCTATGGTGATTTTCTCGTCCCTGGAGCAGATGTTAAGGTCTATGAACAAGTAAACGACGTCACCAAGTTGATGAATACCGTGGATGAATATTTACTCGACTACAACGCGGAAAGTAAATCGCCCATGTCCCTCGTCTTGTTCATGGATGCAGTTCAACATGTATCCCGTATCTCGCGTATTCTTCGACAACCCATGGGCAATGCTTTGCTTCTTGGAGTCGGTGGGAGTGGACGACAGAGTCTTACCAAGTTGGCAACGTTTATGGCAGGATATAAGTGTTTTCAAGTGGAAATTACCAAGGGATATGGTCTCACCGAGTGGCGAGAGGATCTGAAAACGTGCTTGTTGCTTGCGGGTGTAAAAGCCACGCCCGTGGTCTTTCTCTTATCGGACGTCCAAGTGGTGGATGAAATTATGCTCGAAGATATCAACAATGTCTTGAATGCTGGCCATGTGCCCAACTTGTACAAACCAGAAGATCTCGAGCAGATCACCACCGCGTGTCGACTCGAGTGTCAAAAGCGACAGCTCCCACCAACAAAGACCAACGTCATGCAGCAATTTATCATTCGTGTGCGTCGCAATATCCACGTGGTCATTTGTATGAGTCCACTCGGAGGCGTGTTTCGTGATCGACTGCGAATGTTTCCCTCGCTCGTGAATTGTTCAACGATTGACTGGTTCAGTGAATGGCCCGCCGAAGCTTTGAGCTCGGTCGCGTCGGCCATCTTAAGTGACAGCAATCTTGCGCTTGGAAACACGCTCCCTGTCCTTGTCGAAGCTTTTAAAGTGATGCATCAGAGCGTCGAACGAGCGTCCAAGGAATTTTACCACACGTTAAGACGATACGTGTACGTGACCCCAACAAGTTACTTGGAGCTATTGTCTGCGTTTAAGTCGGTGCTTGTTTCCAAGCGGGAGGACGTCCATACGATGCGTAATCGCTTGCAAAATGGCATGAATAAACTCGCTGATACACAAGCGATGGTTGCGACCATGCAGACGGAACTTGTCGAGCTACAGCCTGTGTTACGAACGACACAAGAGGAAGTGGAGGAAATGATGCGTCAAATTGCCAACGACAGTGTCGAAGCGGATCGGACAAAAGCTACAGTCGAGAAAGAAGAAGCAGCAGCGAGTCTCAAGGCGAGTGCAACGAAAGAAATGGCCGAGTCGGCGCAACGAGACTTGGACGCAGCGCTTCCTGCGCTCGAATCTGCTCTCGAGTGTTTGAATCGACTCAAAAAGACGGATATTGATGAAGTCAAAGCTTTGAAAACGCCCCCGGCAGGAGTGAAATTGACCATGGAAGTCGTGTGCATTCTATTTGGACAGAAACCCGTAAGTAAACAGGATCCCGATCGTCCTGGCAAGAAACTGAATGATTACTGGGAAGTTGCTCAAAAGGTTGTGCTCTCAAATGCAAACAAATTCCTCGACAACCTGCTCACCTATGACAAGGACAACATCTCGGATGCGATTATCAATAAAGTGACGTCGACGATGGAAGATCCAAATTTTACCCCCGAAGCGATCGAAAAATCGTCCAAAGCTTGTACCGCAATCTGTATGTGGGCGCGGGCCATGTACACGTACCATTTCGTGGCCAAAGCCGTTGAACCGAAGAAACAAGCCCTTGCTCAAGCACAGCACGAACTGGATGAGACACTGGCAGTCTTGACAACGGCGCAAGCGAATTTGCAGCACGTTCGGGATCGGTTGGCAGAATTAGAGCAATCGTATGATGGCGCGGTGGCAAAGAAAGAGGAACTTGGACGCAAAGTGACGCAATGTCAAGTGCAGCTTCAGAATGCCGAGCGCCTCATTGGTGGACTCGGAGGCGAAGAAGCGCGCTGGAAGGATACCGTGGCACAACTGAGTCTGGATGAGGCCAATCTCACGGGTGATGTGCTTGTTTCTGCTGGTACAATTAGTTATCTCGGTGCATTTACCGCTGAATTCCGTGCCCAACTTGTCGCGTCCTGGCATCAAGCCTTACGAGAGCACCACGTGCCACATTCTCGTGGATGTGATGTCATTCAAACGTTGCAAGATCCAGTCAAGTTACGTACGTGGCAGATTGCTGGACTGCCAACGGATACCGTGTCGACACAAAATGGCATCATTATGAGTCGAGCTCGACGATGGCCTTTGTTGATTGATCCACAAGGTCAAGCGAATCGCTTTCTCAAAAATCTTGGACGACAGAAACAGCTGTGCGAGAATGGAATGGATGTCGTCAAGCAGTCGGATCGGACCTTTCTTCGCGTGTTGGAGAATGGCTTGCGTTTTGGAAAGTGGGTCTTGCTTGAAAACGTTGGTGAAGAGCTGGACGCGGCGCTAGAGCCCGTCTTGCTGCAACAAAAGTTCAAACAAGGAGGCCACGACATGATCCGACTGGGGGAGAATGTGATTCCCTACAATGACAGCTTTCGTTTCTTTCTCACGACCAAGCTCGCGAATCCACATTATGCTCCCGAAGTGTGTGTCAAGGTGAGTTTACTGAATTTCACAATCACGATGAAAGGTCTCGAGGAGCAACTTCTGGACGTCGTGGTGCTGAAAGAGCTGCCTGATCTCGCCGCCAAAAAGAATGAGCTCGTCTTGTCAAATGCCGACGGAAAACGACAGCTCTATGAGATTGAAAACGAGATTCTCCGTCTCTTGTCACACTCGGAAGGCAATATCTTGGACGATACCAACTTGATTGAGACACTGGCAGCCGCAAAAGAAACGTCTGCTGTCGTGCTGGCGAAAATGCAAGAAGCCCACGAAACGGAGCGACAAATTGATGCCAGTAGGGAGAAATACCGTCCTGTCGCGTACCGCGCAGCTTTGCTCTTCTTCTGTATCTCGGACTTGGCCCTCGTTGATCCAATGTATCAATACTCGTTGACATGGTTCACTGGGATCTTCATTCGTGCCATTCAAGCTGCAAAACCTTCGACCGAGCTGGAAACGCGACTGGAAAATCTCAACGACTTTGTCACCTACTCGGTCTATAAAAACGTCTGCCGCTCCCTGTTTGAGAAGCATAAGCTCCTCTTTTCCTTCCTCTTGACGATCAAGATCATGCAGAGTCAGAATGAAGTGCAGTCGGATGAATGGCGGTTCTTGTTGTCGGGAATCGGTGTTAATCCTCCTCTAGAAGCAGCAAACCCGGCACCTCACTGGCTTGAACCGTATGCATGGCAACAACTCTGTTCCCTCGCGAGCTTTCCTTCATTCAACGGTCTTGAGACCGAGTTTCGCACTCATATTACGACATTTCGCGCCATTTTTGACTCAATAGAGCCTGAAAACCAACCGCTACCGGGTGAAATCCTGTCCAAGCTCGATGACTTTCAAAAGCTCTGTCTTCTCCGCGTCTTGCGTCCTGACAAGATGACGTGTGGGATTCAAAACTTGGTCAGCATCAAACTAGGCAAGCGATTCATTGAACCCCCACCATTTGATCTTGCCAATGCGTTTGAGGATGCAAGTTCCATTACACCATTGATTTTTGTGCTTTCCCAAGGGTCCGATCCTGCCAAGGATTTACACGCCTTTGCTGTCAGTACAGGCATGGAGAGCAAGCTCAAGTCGATTGCATTGGGTCAGGGTCAAGGGACGTTAGCTGCGCGGCTGATTGAGAGCGCGACGACTCGAGGGGAGTGGGTCTTGCTCCAGAATTGTCACTTGGCATTGAGCTGGATGCCTCATCTCGAACGAATCTGCGAGGAGCTTGATCCAGCGAAACTGCATGAGACCTTTCGTTTATGGCTCACAAGCATGCCGACCGCAGCTTTCCCGGCATCGATACTGCAAGATGGCGTCAAAATGACCAAAGAAGCACCCAAGGGACTCCGAGCAAACCTGAAAAACACATACTACAAGCTCGATGAAAAGCAACTGGGAGTAACGCGGAAGCCCGAGGTTTATCAAAAACTACTCTTTGGGTTATGCTTTTACCACGCCATTGTGTGCGAACGTAAACGCTTTGGAGCTCTCGGATGGAACATTCCGTACCAATTCAACGAGACCGACTTGGACATTAGTGTAGCGCAGCTGGAAATGTTCTTGGATACGTATGACCACGTCCCGTTTGATGTCTTGCAAGTCATGACGTCCACCATCAATTATGGCGGACGAATTACTGATGACAAGGATATGCGAACGTCAGACGTCATTCTCATGACGTTTTTCAACGAAGAAAGCTTACACAAGGGTTACGCGTTTTCAAGCAGCGGGATCTACCACTCGCTCGAGTGTGACCCACGAACGGCTTATCAAAGCTATGTCGATTATATCGACTCGCTTCCGATCAATCCAGAGCCCGAAGTCTTTGGAATGCACGAGAATGCCAATATTACAAGTGCTCAAGCTGAGACGTACGA
This sequence comes from Sclerospora graminicola, assembly GCA_001887855.2. Taxonomy (NCBI): domain Eukaryota; phylum Oomycota; class Peronosporomycetes; order Peronosporales; family Peronosporaceae; genus Sclerospora; species Sclerospora graminicola. Next base: position 8,207 of record MIQA02024211.1, read on the forward strand.
GATTTTTGACCTCTTGCTGTCGTTGCAGCCACGAGTTAATACTGGTAGTGGCAAAAGCCGCGAGGACATTATCGCCGATGCTGCGCAGGCGATTGCATCCCAATTACCACCCCAATACGAGCTCGAGTACGTCCAAGCAGCTTACCCTGTTTCATACAACGAATCCATGAACACAGTGCTAGCACAAGAGGTAGAACGCTTCAATAATCTCCTCGCGGTCATGAAAAGTACCCTGGAGCTAGTGCAACAAGGTCTGAAAGGTCTCGTGGTAATGTCTGCTGAGCTCGAAGCCATGGGAGCTTCGCTGTACGACCAAAAGGTGCCTTCTATTTGGGAAACGAAAGCGTATCCGTCACTCAAGCCGCTCGGGGCCTGGGTCAAGGATCTTCTCGAACGACTAGCATTTATCTCGAATTGGATCGCTCATGGCATTCCGTCCGTGTTTTGGATTTCGGGTTTCTTTTTCCCGCAAGGTTTCTTGACTGGAACTATCCAAAACCATGCACGTCGACACAAACTACCAATCGACTCGTTGTCATTTGAGTTCATTATGAAGCCCGAGAGCGTCGAGGAGCTTGTGAGTCGACCTGCAGACGGGTGCTACACGTTTGGTTTGTTCTTGGAAGGTGCTCGCTGGAATCCGGAAACCCACGCGCTGGACGACCCATTGCCACGAGAATTGTTTGCCAAAATGCCAGTCATTCACATGCTGCCACAGCCACATCGCGAAGTGCCGCAACAAGGAATCTATCGGTGTCCAGTCTACAAGATCCTAACGCGCACGGGGACGCTCTCGACAACGGGTCACTCAACCAACTTTATCACGTGGCTTGAAATTCCTGCCACCAAGCCCACGATTTTCCGTCCCTCTCTTGTATCAGAGACCAATTTGCAGGTACTTTTCGCCGACCAAGAGCACTGGATCAAGGCAGGAGTAGCCTGTTTCTGTAGCCTACGCTACTAAACACTGTGAAGATTGAAAAAGGGTCGCCGTTTCTCGCATTTTCCAGGTAACATTTAGCTATTTTGACATAAATATGTGCAGATGGTAGGTTTTTTAGACCTCAATGTGATCGTGGCCAGTTAGAGAATATACGAAAGGAGTCGAATCCACGGCGAAACTTGGTCCAGCTGGTCCATTTGCATTGAAATTTGATGAATCATGAGCGACAAGCCATTGCAGACCCGATCCATGGTGTCAAACATGATCATGGCTGACGTCGCCGGTGGAGCTGTGGCTGGCTGCGGACTGCAAGCGGTAGCCAAGAGGATCAATAGCAGCAATACTGCAAGCACAAACCCAGGAGGGTCGGTGACTGATGCTGCACAAACATAAACGAAGGATGAAAACGTGCGAAAACTTGGTCGTCGTCGGAAGGCCGATGCTGCCGTGTTGGTAGTGACTGCGCCTCCGGTTGGACGCGGGGACGTTGCTGTCAGGGTTTGCTGTTTTGCTAAAGTGGCTACACTTTGTGTTTCGATCGGATAGAGCGACGCGATAAGGTCTTGCAGTAGCCGATTAATCTGGAGCTCCTCTGATGCCCGAATGCCAGCTTGTTGTCGACACAGAGGACACAAACGAGTTCTTTGCTGTTGACAAGGTGACGTCAATAAAGCGGAGCAGTCATGTGTCCATGCTGTCAAAATGCAGCCTCGGTCAAAATTATGCCTATCGACACCCCAGGTTTCGTTTAGTCACCGAGAAAATACTACTAATAGACAGAGAGTAGTGCACATACCCGCAAGGCAATGTCACTGGAAAGCACAAAATGTCCAAACAAATGGAACAGAGCAAATTGTCCGGTGGACAGCACACTTTGATGTCGTGGCGTTGACGAGCTGCGTTGGTGATGGCAAGTTGAAGTGGACGTGGTAGACGCTTAGCGGCGACGACGGTCATGACTTCTTTTCTCTGATAATTCGAGAGTGTGTCGTTTGCTCGGAAGGGTGTGGCGTGTCGATTGGATAAAATTGGTGTTGAAGTAATAAAGGATGTTGATACAAGTTCGTCATAAAAGCCTTGCAAAATTTGGTTTATAGCGCCGGCAGCTGCGCTCGACCATCTTACGATGTGCATTCAGGTGAATAATTTATATTGTTTATACCCCCAGTGGGCGCTCGAGTGTGTATGGGTATAGGTTCTGGTGAATGGCACATTTAGGGTTTGGGGTCTGAAAGGCGAGACTCTTACGAGTTGGGGACCAAAGTAAACATCGAATTGTTGTCCAAACAGATACCTAATTATTCGACGCGTGTGGCGCGAATGTTGCATGTGCAGACCCAGGCGATCTATTATGCTGGTTTCCGAGAACCACCCTCCAGGGGTGGTTTTGAGAGCGTGTAGCTGGTTATGTTCCTGGGTAAGGGCAGTTGCGAAATTAGAGTATGGTTAGAGAACTGTTATTGAAGGTGGGGGCGGAAGATTAAGTGGCAGCCATTGCAAAAGTTTTTACGTCATGAAGTGATGGCAATGATTGATTCGTGCGATGTCGATTTACTTATATCTGCTTTTTTGTATCTCAAAAGGAGTAGTTTATTTTCTTTGTCCTCGGGTCACGAGCCCGTATATTTTGAAACTAGGTGTGGGTCTCAAATGCATTCCTAAGAGGGTTATGTGCAGAAAAGTCACAACGATTAACAGCCCTAACATGAAAAGTGTTGAAATCGTCACGTACAACCTCTGTATGATCTTCAATTGCAAGGCAGTAGATTATTTGGTTGATATATAAAGTTTCATGCACGCAACTAACGTGTGATTGCAGTTACCAAACTTGACTCGTAGTGGTCCCTTCAGTATGCACTACTTTTATTTACGCCTTGTCAATTCTGATGCGCAGCTTTGGTTGCTAGAAGTTGTAATTAGACCTCGCGAGAAAGAATAGCCTGGGAACGGCACCGGCAAGTAGCCGGAAAGTGTTGGAATTTGAAGGCATGTTTGATGAAAATGAAATTCCAGGTTAGGCAAAACTGCGTGGACCACTATATGTGAATTTTAGGTTATAAAGTACGATTTTGAACTTAATAACTTAAATATATATTAAGTTACTTTTACTTTTACGAACTTACGAGCGGTCACTACTGGTGACGGTGCGGTCTAGGGCACCTCTCAAGTCAGACTACGAGACTAAGTTATAGTCTAAGGCGGAACAACAGGTGTGTCTACAGTTTCTAACCGGACTGCGGACACCAGGCACTACATTGCTGGTGCCAGCCGTCAGAAGAACAGTCTTTTTTCTACAGGTTATGAGCCCAAGGTATTACGGGCTCTAGTTTGTTACTGGGAAGGAAGTGGTTAAGGTCAATTTTCTCGTTTTCAGTTTGGTTTCGTTGATTATTGGAATTTATCTCGTTTCTCGTGTAGAAATTGGCATTTTCGATCACGTTTTCTCTCGTTTTAAGTTCTCGTTTTCATGATCAACACGGATGATGAAAAAGGTGAAATGTCGGAGACGAATATGGAGGATATTTTGGAATACCTCAAGCGTATGGACCGGCGCCTCGAAGCAGTCGAAGAGGCGCGGTCACAAGGGTCAGCTCCAAGCACGTCGCGAGGATCCAATAAGGGATCTGAGTACGCGAGTGCGTTTAGGGACACCCTCAAAAATCACGGGCCGTTCGGGATGAAGATGACCCTGAACGACCTGAGTGCAGAAGAAGGTATTGGGCGCGGTGGTGGTTTGAGAGGCGGCGACGAGGCCCCACCACCAGTGCAAGTGCCGGGATCGAACATACCGGGGATGGCGGCCGGCGTAGGAGTGCCGGGAGTGGCGGACCGGTGTAGGAGTGCCGGGAGTGGCGGCCGATATTGGCGCGCCTTGAAACTTAGCCGCGAACCCGATGGGGAATGTGAATGGAGTTAAAATTCCGAGATTAAGTGTCCAAAATTTCTCAGGAACGGAAATTTACGCAGGCCTAGGGCCCGGCTTTAAACAATGGGCATATTTGTTCATTGAAGCCATTGAAGTGGCAGAAATCGTTTCTGGTTTCACGTGGAACGAGCGATTGAAAGTTAACAAGTTAGGAGAGCACCTGGAAGGTGTGGCGCTCAAATATTTTCAGGCAAATATTGGTACCTGGTTGCAAATATCACCAGGTTTGTATTTCGTATTGGAGCAAATGTTAAATGCCTTTAAGATAAACATTTCCCATTACCTAGCCGCACAACTTTTCGCCGCGGAAAAGGACCCTAGGAGGTCCTGGACCGAACATTTTCTTTTTCTGGTCGCGTTGGCTCGCGAACGCGACTCAAGCGAACGACTGATTGTGGAAAATATCATGAAATTCGCATCCCCAAGGCTGAAAATTGCACTATTGTTTCGATATAACCCGCAGAGGCAGGATTACCTCCAGCACGCACAAAAATTAATTTCCTGGGCGCATGAATTGGACAATGAGTCACACAAGTTCAAGTGCCAACGTTTTGGTAAGCCTGCAGTCAATTCCGTGGACGAGTAGGGTGGAGAACGTGTGTGTTACGGTTGTGGAATCGGGGACACACCCGACGTAATTGCCCCCAACTAGAACACAAAAGCGGGCATAATAAGAGTGAAAAACGGGGGCGGCAAGGCCCGAGAGGCTCTGAGCAACGTTTCGTGCTGTCTACGGGCGAAAACAAAGCGCACAACATTGGAAAAGAGGTTTTCGAGAACGATTTATGGATTGTAGACAGTGGAGCCAGTCGGCACCTGATATTAGACGAAGGGCCCCTGGAAACGCAAGGAGTTGCAGCCAGAGCGACGCACTGACTCTCCCGGACGGAGGGATGCTAGAAGTAACCAAGGTCGGTCAATTTACGCTGTGCGGAAATGAAATTGCTGGAAAAGCACAAAAATAACGCTTGCGGAGGTTTTCTTTGCACCAAAATTGGCGAAGAACCTCATATCCCTAGGGTGTTTACGGAAGACAGGGTGTATATTACGAGATAACGGCAAAACAATGGAATTAGCTTTCCGGAATTAAGTCTTGTTTAATGTTGAAGTGTATGGATCTGTTTTTGTGGCTTATTTACGTGCAGACAGACCCCGCGACTGCAGCAGGACGTTCTCCAACTTGGTTATGAATGTTGCTCAAGCGGACGTAGGAGATGAAGCGCAAGAAGGCACCCTACACCACTTCCATGCCCGGCTCGGGCATCTCGCCTACGATGCAGGCGAGAAATTGGCCCGAGACCTCAGGTCAGGCATCAAAATTACGGGTTATTTCCGTCCTAATTGCCTGACCTGCGCGGAGGGTAAAGGACACAAGGCAAAGCAGTCTAAGAAGGACTCTGGAAGTAATGCGCCTATCGATCGCGTGGGTGGGGTAATATGTAGGGATTTAAAAGGCCCGAAAACACCACGCGATCGGCGTGGAAACAGATTTCTTGTGGTATTTTGTGGATCACTACACCAACTACGTGCGCGTGTTTGTGGCACGTACCAAAGATTGTGCCGCAAAGATGTTCGAACATTTCTTGTGTTGGTTCGAGAAGGAGTTTAATTGCCGCATCCACGTCTTACGGACAGACGGCGGAGGTGAATATCGGAACGTAGATTTGTTCTGCAAGCAGACGGGTGTGCGACGGCAAATTACTGAGGCCGGCACACCGGCGTCAAATGGCAAGGCTGAACGCATAAACCGGACCATTTTTAACATGGTCCGGCGCATGATTTTTGGATCGGGTGTGCCCCTAACTTTCTGGACGGAGCGGCGGAGTATGCCACGTACATCCTCAACCGCAGTCCGACCAGGGAAAATCCTGGAAGGGCACCCCCGATCCAGATGCTGACGAATAAGCCGACGAGCATCGGAGACATCGTGGTTTTCGGATCCCCGTGTATGGTATACAGGGATTCATATTCGAAGTCACTCGCAAAGCACGCAGAGAGAGGCCTTATTTTAAAAACGATGAGACGAAAGGATATAAAGTCTTGTTGTTGAAAGACCGTGTCGTGACGACCACTAGGCATGTCACGCAGATCGAGACGCTAAACGAAGCTGCAAACAAGCAGATAGCGAAGTTACTGGGCGATCCGGAAGAAGGAGCCTCCGGAACCGAGAAGCGGGCGAAGGACCCACAACCCGGGCGCCATAAGTCCTCAGAGCACGCCGAAAATCGCAAAAGGGGTGTTCCAAGAAAGTCAGGCCGCAGGGTGAAGGAAGCACCGAAGGCGGCAGCGCTTTCGAGACTAAAGTCAAAAGGAAAAGCAAGAAAGAAGCAAAAAGACCGGGAAGGCACTTCGGAAGGAGAAAGAATCGAATATGCACCGGCAGGGCAAGGGACAAACGCAGAAAATTTTGGAAAATTTACGCGAAGGAGGCGAAAATGTGTTGTGTGCGTTTGCAGTCGTCGAGTCGGGAGCACGTGAGAACTGTGCAGCAACGTCGGAACCCGACCCGACGACTTATTTCGAGGCCCACAAAGGCCAATTATCGAATGAGTGAAAAAAAGGCGAAGATGCCGAGCTGCGAGCGCTCGAAGAACTGGGCACATGGAAAATTGTGCGGAAAACTGACGAAAAGAAACCTTGCCCACGAAATGGGTGTACAAGACCAAATTAAAAGCGGATGGAACTGTTGAGCGCCGAAAGGATAAGCTCGTGGCCCGGGGTGACCGGCAAATTTTCGGTGAGGAATATTTTTTCACGTTTTCGACAGTGATGGATTTGAATAATGTCAAGATGATTTTAATTATGGCTATCATTTGGAAGGTGCCTGCACGGCACGGCGATGTGCCTAGCGCTTATCCAAAGGCCTGAACGGAAGAAAGTTATGAGATTCACTTGAAGGTTCCACAAGGGATGAAGATACCCGAAGAAAAGCTTGAAGAATTGGGTGTGTTGTGGAGCCGATTTCCAAATCCATGACCGAAGTCTTGGGCGGAATCCGGATACCCACTGGCCCGGACGACCAACTATCGGAGGGGGTACTCCGTCGATCCTGATCAGCATCAGAATCAGATGAATCACCATTATGGTGACTGATCTGATCCTCCCGGTCATCTGGCCGGTCTTCATGCGCGTCAGGATCTATGTTTATCTTCATCTCACCTTGTGTACCCGTTGATCGGGGGTGGTTACACTCACTTAGGTGGACTCGGTGACGAAAACGATGATCTTGATCAGGTCGGAGGGGATGACCTTCTCGAGACGGGGGGTGTCCTCGGGTGGAAATCTTCACCGGAGAACGGGTTGGGGTCGATACTTAATCAGTATCTAGGCACTGATCGGGAAAGTTCGTCCGATCAGGCCAGCCAATGAGAGAGAGATAATAAGAAACCAAGAAAACGCGATCAAACCACGATCTTCCACAGTAATCCACAAACGTTATCTCCACAAAACCTTTTCCAATATTAATGACGTGTTCCAAACACGTGTGCGTTGAGGGTGAGGTTCGATCACCTAAACAAACCCGTCGGGGGTCTTCCGGTAAGCCAAAATGCGTCTAAGCGCGTCTTAACCGGGAATTAAGTTGAGCAAGAGGGGACTAGTTAACCCTGTGCTCCCAATGACCGCAACACGTGGCGGAGCGACTCTTTGCTTAGGGGGAAAATCAAAACCTGTTATTATATATGCAATGTCCTATACCTGTGTACCATACACCAACTCATGCCTGATTTATACTTCGAACCTATTTACTTCGTCGCACGGTTGCGTAGCACCACCTTGCCCATCCTGGCTGCACCTTCAAGCTGATCTGTACCACTTCTGCCCTGATCACGACCCGACTCCTAGAAAGATCTTCAACCCATCCCGATCTTCGACAAACGACCTTGAAACCACTTGAGATCTGCTCTTCTAACACTTGCCCACTTCGTATCCAGCCCGACTGAACCGAGAACTTTACTTGCCTTTGCATCTGGACGCTGATCAGAGGCTGATCAGTCCTGATCACGATCGGCATAGTGATCAGCCGAGTGATCAGGTGTAGATCAGGCCGATCAGCCCTTGATCACCTCGGGAACGCTCTGGGTCATCATCATCACGACTCAATTAATCTGCTAAGCCATACTTCCGACCTCCATACCCCGTCAGGGCAACCATATCACACTGACTTCATCCGATCAGGCCTGATCGGGCCTGATCGGGACTTTCCGCATCTTTCCTGGACGAATCCATCGGTGATCATCATTCACACAACCTGTCACTCCACATGCCCGACTTCATTCCACATCTAATCTTCATTTCTCGGACATAATAGGCCGATCAGGCCGTAACTTCGTGTCATGATCAACTTCAACCACTATATCGTTCATAGATCGGCTAAACGGCTGTCCCTGACACGTCATGTCAACAGTTGCTCACCTCGTTTTACATCCACGGGAACTCCACTTAGTAATTGAGATAACGATCTTGATCGTGATCTCCATCGTTCCATCAGTGTCTGGGACTGGGCGTAATGACAGTACTTGGCTGATTCCTTCGCCTCGTGAATACCGTTGTCCGCCACCTTTTCATCGTAACTGTGACCGGCCTTTCCCACCCATCAACCGTCATATGTTGATGGGTGTTCCATCGTCACCAATCAACGGCCATGTGTGGTCCACTTCATTCTCAATATTTTCCGATCGCTTTACCACAGCCGCCCCTGAGACTAACTGCAGCCGCGCAACGACTGCAGTTCGACTCACTCACTTCCAAACTTCCTCTCTGGCGATCACCATGGCTGACTCGAGCCGATCTTCTCTTCCTTCTTCGTCATCTTCGGCTGCCCGCCCGATCGCTGCCTCGCCTTCCGTTTCCAGTTCGACTAATCCCGCGATCGCCCCGATCACGACTTCAGCGCCGATCACGACCAGCCTCATCCGTCCCACGACAACCATGACTCCGTATCGCCCGCCTTGGAATCCTCCCGCTCGACCTTCCTCAGATCGCCCCCTCCGTTACTTGGAACAGCTCGCTCGCCTAATAGATGGATCGGGTCCATTCACGTTGGGGTCCGTGGAAGCTTGCCGGCTACGGTCGGAACTCCGAAGTGCAATTCCCGAGTTGGTTTCTCTGTATGATACCAATCGGGCACTTAACGCTGAGTTATCCGACCGTCGGGTCGTTGCCGATTCCTTGGCACATGATTCTGCTGATCTGGCCAGCCAGCTGTTGACTCTTCGGCTAGATCACGACCGACTTGACCAAGACTTACGAGACATGACTGATCGCGTTCAGAGTTTGACAATGGAGCGTGATCAGCTATCAGCTGACCTGCTACTTTTCCGGAAAAATCTAGACATCGCTGCTCTGCGCCTCTCCAAGCCTTCGGACACCGTCGCCTCTTTACAGTCGCTGATCGGTTCGCTGACTATTACCATCAGCCATCAAGGTACGTTTATCCCATTCACTTCTTCTGTAATCCGTATACAGTCGGGTCTCACTATAACAGCCCTATCCGTATGCTTACTTTTTGGCTGCTATAGTGAACGGCTGTTATCTGCATTGGAGATATGTATGGCTGGCGGAAATCCGTATGTCAAAAAGATGGCTGTTACAGCGGATTGCTGTTACAACAGTGGCTGTTATAGTGAGACCTGACTGTATGACTCTTCATGTTTATTTCCAGACGAACGTATTGAGGCAATGAAGGACTCGATGGTCGAGATGGTGGATCATCTACAACGGCTCGATGATCACCGTCTTGACCGTGATCAGCTGCTTCGCGACAAGATCTGCACTGCCGAGGACGTAGAGCGTCGGGAAGTCGAGGTTCGCTACTCGGATGAGCAGGTCCAGCTCCTGGTCAAGCAACTTTCCGATTCTCGCATCGGCCGCGCCGACATACAGAAAAGATTGTGCGAGAGCCGGAAGGCAGCTGAAGATTGCCGGCGCGAGCTTAATCTTGCTCGGGTTAAACTTGAAACCCTAGAGCTCGATGATCGCGCCTGGCTCCAGCATAACGCCGACTTGAGGAACCTTGCGGTGCAGACTATGGAGAGGTGGACTAACCCGAACACCGGTTCGGAGTCAGTTCGGACGGCTTTACAGCGGCTTCCTGGGCTGATCAACTCCTTCACTCCGTCTGGAACACCACCGCAGTCTCCCGAGTCTGCCCCGCCATCACCCGCGTCTTCCGTCGCTTCCTTGCCGGCCCATAGTGCTGATCAGCCCGTGATCAGCACTGCAGCGGCTTCTGCGTCTACTCCATCCCGTTTACCAGCGACTCCGGGATCAGCCTCCTCTGTCTTGAGTTCTGCAAGCGCAAGCGGACCAGCTCGTCGAAGAAGAAGATGGCCCCCGCCAAGCGATCACGTCTTGCGATTGACTCGGACGATGAGTCGACTGATCTGGACGAGAGGACGTTGTCTGTTCTGGCCCGATCGCGCAGTACTGATCGCCGTGCTCCAGCGCCAACCCATTCAGGCGTAAATTCGTTGGCCCAGGCCGTTACTTTGCTTGAGTCAGATGACGAGGATGACGATGATCTTGAGGAGGAACAACCGGCTCCGGCTGATCCCAACGTTCCTCCAGCGGCCAATAGGGCAGTGATCGCCCCGCCGCTCAATTTCACGGGCGTTTTCATCCCGGCGAAACGATCGTCGATCGAGCAGGACGATTACAGTTATAATCCGAACCAAAGGTTCATGGATTTGTACGTCGTCATGCAGGGCAAGCCGACTTCTGCTCACATGGCAACACGGAAACCTTGGAGTGCTGATCAGGTATGGGATCTGACGCCTCAGGTTCTTGCTGTGAGGCAGAAACTCGTCCCTCGCTTGTGGTCCCGCCCGCCAGGCTGGATCTTTCCGACAAGATTGCCGGCGCCCAAAGACAAGCAGTGGCAACCGAGGGTGCTGACCAGAGGCGCTATTGAGCTTCTGATCGATTCAGCACCTTGGGATGTCCTCATGACACCTATGCCTGGGCTGGCGTTTCCCAATCACCCTTGGTTTGTTGAGCTGCAGGGACGTTTGGCCCTGTATTACCAGGAACACATTCAAGCGATATGGGAGGCGACCCACCATTTCCCGATCACGGCGGCGATGCGCAAGGACGCGTGGATCGAGCATTACCATCATGCTCGCAAGCGTCGACGCACCAAAGCCGGGGCTGCCTGGGCCGCGATCTGCGATTATATTGTCAACGGGATTCAGCGCGGCGAGTGTGATCTGGACGTTTTCCTGTTTCCTGGCGTGCTGCATTTACCTGTTCGTCGGGCGGGATCGCGAGGACTCAAGGCTGACGGCGGGGAGTGGTATCCCGGTTATGGGCATCCAACTCCGGTCGCCACGTTGCGTGATTGCCTGATCTGGACCGATCAGCAGGAGCCTTGGCGGAACCAGTTCCGATCAAGCCCCATGGATCATCCAGGGTTCGCGGTTTCTCGCCTGCGCACTAAGTATGGCCTGTGATCGTCGTGACAACCAACTTCGTTTCGTTTTCCATAATCACTAATATATCACGACAGTTCTTGATGATTTTCGCGTTCCATATTCACACTTCCTGTTCAGGTCTCATTATTGTCTCCATCTTGTATGTCGGTCGCTCACATGTATACAAATATAGTTCTCGTGCATTATATATATGTATATGTATCCATTTACTCCAAACCAGCTCAACCACCCTGATCTCCTCTTGCCCGATCATTACATTTGGCTGATCAGTCACAATGTGTCAACCCAGGCTATTGAGATTCCTGGTTGCCCTCTTCGTGGGTTTGCATCACTCCAAATCGATTTCGTCTCACCCGATCGCGTTCAAATTCCCTTAATAGGGCTCCACAGTTCAGATCACGTTCATCTACCCACTCGGGATCGTCATAACCCTTCCATCGAACCAAGTAATCACGATGGGTTCGGCCAAATCGGGTCCTCTTGCCTGATCGGGTATCCAAAACCTTCTCCACTTCAAATTCGTTCGGGTCCAACGTTCTTTCCCAACTGTCTTCGGGTAAGAGAGCTTCGTCGAAGTCAAACCTTGGCTGATCATCGCATAACAGCCTGGTTTTAGGCCGATCAGGGTATTCCCGAACCAGTTTCAGCTTCGACAAGTGGACGATCGGGAAAATTCCGTAATCGGTACCTGCAGTAATCAGCCGAGCGGCATGATCACCGATCAGTTCGGCTATACGGAACGGTCCATGCCACAGATGTGCTAACTTCTTGGCATATCCTTCTTTCACGCGATCCAAGTAAAGCCAAACCCTTGATCCTGGCTCGATATTATGCGAATCGGCCTGATCATTGTTCCGATCAGCTCTTTCTTGGATGGCCCTCCGCAATCGTTCGTTGACTTGCTCCCGCGCATGTTGGTAGTGACGTTGGAGTCCCATACGCCATCGACGAGCTTCGCGATCTCGACCTCGGGTGCATCCAACAGGGATCACCGACTCGATGGTAGATCGGGGGTCCCAACCATACGCCAGGTAGAATGGAGTATCTCCCCTGATCCGATCGAAAGAGGAATTCAACGCAAACACCAGTCTCTCCGCATATTCATCCCAATCTTGTTGAGCGGAGTCCGCGACATACATCTTGATAGCTCTAGTTAGCGTCTGTACCATCCGTTCGGCTTTACCATTCGCCTGCGGACGATATGCCATGGTCGCGCTCTGTTTCTGGCCAAGCATCTGATTAAATGATCGGAAGACTTCGGCCATGAAACCTGGTTCGCGATCATGCCTGATCACTTCACTGGCTCCAAATCGTCGAAAAACACATTCTTCGTAACTGCAAGCGACTTGTTGGGCTGTTCGGGTAGATCCCGCTTTCGCGATCACCAATCCCGTGAACAGATCAGTCCAGATCAGCAACTCTGTATTGCCCTTGAACGATTTTGGCAGGGACGGTATGTGATCCATCGCTATCACTTGGAAAGGGTAGGTCGCCTGGATATTTCCAGGTGATCTACCCCGGATGTTTGGCATACCTTTTCCAGTTTCGCAATCCGTACATGTCCCAACAAACTTTTGTATACTTCGATATAAGCCTCTCCAATGAAAATGTTTACGGATCCTGTGATACGTTCGACCTACGCCCTGGTGACCACCCTCTAAACTGACGTGATAATGATGTAAGATATCAGCTTGTAAAGTCTCCGGGATCACGAGCCTGGCTGATCGGTCCAGATCTGCATCGGCCTGATCAGCTTGAACATAGTAAAACAATAAATCGTTTTCGTCGATCTCATAGTTGGACGCGATCTTAGCACAATCTTTTGCTTCACCCTGGCTCAACTTCTCCAGATCTCCATTCAGAAACGCCTTCAAATCAACGATCCATTTTTCTTCGTCTTGTGCCTTGAGAATTCTTTCGATCCGCATCTCCTGTACTATTTCTTCTGTTAGGCTTTCTCGAGAGAGTGACCTGTTAGGTGGTGATCTGGTTCGTGATCTCGTCATGATCGAGATCTGGGCTGCTTCTTTTTTATCTTCCGCATAAATCAGCTCGGGCAGCCTATTGATCTCCACCAATTCCTCCAGCAATGCTTTATCAGTAACTATCAATCCGGTCTGATCACGCATGGCCATAGTGGCTAGGTGATCTGCGCTCCGATTCCAATCACGTTTCACATGTAAAAGATCATGCCTTGGCCATCCACGTAAAGCTTTCATAACGCGATCGTTCAGTAGCTTCAAACGCGGTGCTTTACAGTCGATCTCTCCAGTGATCTGCCGAATTACCAGGTTTGAATCTCCACATATGATTACTCTTCCGATCTTTTGCTCTTGCAAGAGATCCAAACCTAGCAGCAGACCACGATATTCAGCCTCATTGACCGTGATACCTGGGGTATAATCTGAACCGGCCGATATAACAGTCCATTCAGGCAGTTTCCATAACAGCGCACTATACGCCCCCACGCCTTTCTTCACACTCGCTGATCCGTCGAAACTTACAACGATCAGATCTTCCTCCGAGCCGACGATCGGTGGGGGTATAGTGATCGATTCACGTGGTTGCTTCCGAGGAGCGACCTCGATCAGGGCTTCATCGACTTCTGATCGGGGCGTGATGCTGGCTGCCAGTGTTCCAAGAATTTCTTCTTCGCCCTTGGTGCACTTGATGATCTCCAAGGTCCACTGAGATAACACCGCTGCCCATCGCCCCAGTCTCCCGTCTAGACCATTCGCTGACAGTAACCACGCCAAACTAGATCGCCTGGATAATACCTTAATTGATCTAGTTACCAGCATAGAGTAGCAAACATCCAATACACGTAATAATGCTAGCACTTCTTTATCCACAATACCATAGTTAACTTCGTTCGGTTTTAATGTTCGGCTTGTGAACGTCACCGGGCAATAAACTCCATCGTGATCTTGGACCAGTGCGGCTGATATTGCCCATTTACTGGCATATAGGATCACCACGGGAATCTTCTCCGGATCGAAGTGTTTCAGTATCGGCGTCGAGATCATCTTCGCCTTCAACATACTGAAAGCTACCATAGCTCGCTTCATATGGTCCTCTGACCCTGGCACAGCTCGATCGATCAGTGATCCAGTCTTGAGATTCGTTTCAGTAACTTCGGTTTCGCGATCAGTCTCACTTAGTTCTCGTCCCGCTCGATCACGTTCTCGTAGCCCATGATAATCCACTTCCTTCAGTTCATATAGTATAGCGGCGTAAATTGAGAAGTCTTCGATAAACCGGCTATAGTAATTCAGAGATCCGAGAAAGGACTGCATAGCCTTCAGTGATCGGGGAAAATGTAGGTTGCTGAGAGCGGCCAGATCTTTCGGATTTGCTTCCAAACCTTGGATCGACACGTTATGGCCGAGGTAGGCGACCTTGGGTTGACCCCAGAAACTCTTGACCACACTGATCGATAAATTCCAGCGCTCGCAGGTGTTCAGGAGCCGTTCGACCTTATCGCATAGCATATCCCATGATGTTGCTGTTACCAAGATATCATCTATGTATGATCGCCTTCCCAAAACTGATCGGCCCTGATCTTGGTCCGGTTCGCCCTCCGTAAACACATCATGTAGATCGGTGACTTCTCGATCAGCACTGATCTAGAAATATCCATAGAAAGCATTGTCGAGCAGCCTCTGATAGATCTGTGGGGCATTCTTTAATCCAAACGGCATCCGATTCCATTCAAAAAGTCCGAAAGGTGTAACGAAAGCCGAGATCTCTCGAGCGCGATCAGTCATCGAAACCACCCAGAAACCACTAGCCATATCCAGCGAACAAAACTATAAAACTTTATCCAGATCTTCTAATAAATCATTGATCAGAGGCATCGGATAGACCATCAACTTCGTGAGGCGATTCACCATTCTATAGTCGATACACAATCGAATATCAACCCCATTCTTCTTAATCACGATCACGATCGGTGATGCCCACTGCGATGTTGATGGTCGGATGATCTTTGTACTCAGCAAGCCCTTGATCAAATCGGATAACTTTTCCCGGTATTGAGGTGCAACTTTACGACAACGCTGAGCGATCGGCCTCGCATTTCCCACGTCTATATCACAAACAGCTCCGAATGCGGCTGGGGGTAGGGCGTTACCTTTCCCCATCAGTAAGTGACGCCTCTTCCAGATGATCTTCTTTAGCTGATCGATCTGCTCGGGAGTGTTCACTTCGGGATGACCGACCTGTAGATCTTCCATGGTGACTTCTGGCATATTGGGCGATACTTCCGGCAAAACGGCCATCTGCTTCTCGATACCTTCAATGTACTGATCACCACCTTCATGTATACACACTTGTTCGTCTACCTGATCTGCCTTTTTCTGATCGGTGTCGTCTTGAGTCGCTCCTTGTAAGTCACTCGACTGATGGTCTACTTCGGGTTCACCTTCCTCCGTAATGACTTCGGCAGATTCACCCTCCTTTTCCTTCTCATGATCGTTCTTGAGCTCCTCACAGTCATTTCCGCTTTCTGGGTCCGTTGTTTTCGGTGAGCCGGGCCTAATAATACTCAATATTTGTGGACCTTCTTTGACTCGGCTTTCCCCTGTCGTTTCGATCAGTGGTCTCCTGATCAGCAGCTTGGTCGGCGTAGAATATTCCGGCTTCTCGACCATAGGTGAGGTATCTTCATCCGCTAAGTCTTCGTCACTAATCAGGTCTGTGGTGGCTTGATAATCCAGATTCTGCCATTCAATATATCTTCGTGATCCCACTGAGACATACCCGATCTGTCGAGGTACTTTCCCTTCGGGTAGCCACATCCCTAAGATCATGTCTTCGTGAACGATGAGCGGCTGATCGGAATTATTCGTAACCCTGATGTAACTTGATCTGCCGATACCCTTAACGAACGTTGGTACCCATCGTTTCCCACGGGTTAGCCACAGTTTCTGTTGCCGATCGCTCGGCCGAATCATCACATCGACTGACCGGGACACCCCGATGTTTTCGTACTGACCCATTTTAAGCATCCGCACATGATTACCATATAAAGGGCGTCAGCCGGATAACTGAATCTGCACCTCATCTGGCAGAGTCAGGGTTCCATGAGACAGGTCAAGTCGTATACCGGCTGGTACTATAAAATCCATTCCCAGTATCGCGTCTTGACCGGCTAACCGGCCAACCCAAGCGTTGAAAAAGTAGACCAGGGATCCTGCCAAGGTGATTTTAACACGTGATCGTCCTTTCGTCATGTACGAACTTTCGCCGATCCCAACACATTCTTGCCTCTGGGTACTGTCCCACCTTACGAGCAAAGGCGGGGTCGATGATCGAGACTTCTGCCCCAGAGTCAAATAGAATAGTGGCTTTTTCGTTGTTGATCTTTCCATTAGCTTTTGCCTGTTTAAACCACTTGTCGGGAGAGTGATACTTCCAGTATCCTCGGGATTCACCGGGCAGTAGATCCAATTCCATGATCACGTCCGATCGGGAATATTCATCCACTCTGAGACTGTAGATCGGACACCGATCGATGCAATTTGAATTAGAACATGTATTGTCGGTTATCTTCTTTTCCTCAAACTTATCTCCGCTACCGACATATGCATAAATGCAGAACGTAGATCGCTCGGCTCGAACCAGATTCCAACCTGGCGAGCGATCTAGTTTAACATTTTCTCGACATCTGGTGGAAGCATACCAGCATGTTTAGTCGGCACATACCACTTGCGCATCAGATTAAAAAAATCTTCAATAGGGCAGGCGCCGGCGTCATGAAGCTTCCCACAGGTCTTGCATACGAAAAAGCAATGATCAGAAGGGTGACCTTTACGATCACATTTTCCACACGTAATTCTTTTCCAACAATCACGATCTCCATGTTTGGTCGACCCACAATGCACACATTTCTTACGAGATCGGTCCTGATCAGGTTGAATACCACCAGGTTTCCGTCCGTCCATGCCATTAGCCGATGATCTCGGGCGATACACTGGTTCCGTCGTAAAGATATGACGGTACTGTTCCTCGTCCGAGCTCAGACTCGACTGACCACTTTCCTCCTCCGAACCCGAACTGTCTGATTCCTTCGTGATCATTCGAATTGCTCTGGCTGGTCGTGCTGCCGGTATCTTGCCCTGATCAGGGTGTGGCTTTGACCGGTACCGGTTCGATCCTACCTCGACCTTGGGCTGTCGACTCTTGGCCCGCTGCAGCGTCCTCAGAGTCAGTTCCAGTTGCTCTGAGTCCTTTATACGGAGCAGGGTTAGCTGATCAGCCAGATCGCGATTATCCAGAGTACCAATGAAGTGTTCGACATGTTCGCGGGCTATATCCGGGTGTCGTGGGTCCTTGATCGGCATTTTCGCGCGTAGACCAGCAACATTCAGCCGATGTAAGTACTCGATCGGCGTCTCGTCGGATCTTTTCTTCATGTGATAGTACTGTCTAGCGACAGACACCTCCGAATTGCAATACTGTTCTTCAAACTCTTCACACAAACGAGGCCACTTCAAACGCCTTTCTCGACTCAGCTGTTTAAGCCAGTTCTTGGCCGGACCATTCATTAGATCAGCGAAGATCAGACATCTTTCACCTTCCGGTAACTTGTCTCTCAGAAAAGCTGATTTAGTCCGACTCAACCAAGCTCTGGCCTGATCATCATCCATATCCTTGCCGGTAAAATCTTTCAATTCCGAGATCGCAGACATTCGCACTCGGGTGATCGTTCCGGAATCACTGTCAAATGCCTGCGCGGAGGCCATATTCGCCCTACGAGGCATCTCAATGTCCAGATCATCCGGATCGAAATGCTGACTGATCTCACCTTCTGACTCCATGTCCACATCACTACGTGGGGGTGATCTGTGAAATTGATCTTGGTGACCGGCCTGGCATATCGATCGAACAATTCCGGCTGATCGGACGATTCCATATCCACGTCCACGGGTCTCTTGACCGGTTTCTCAGCGGATTGATTCATGTTCGATGCTGATCGCCATGGTTGTCCTTGCCCAGGTGTGTACTGAGGTGATCCATATTGTTCACTCGCAAATCGGTTCATCATAGTCGCGAACATGGTTCTCAATTGCTCTGGGACCTCCGGCATGTTGGTATGGTCACCGCTGGGAGTCGGATTGTTCTGTGGCACTTCCTGAGCATCTTCAAAACTATCGTCCGATCCGACTCGACCAGTTCAGGCTTCCTTTTCCTGTTCTGCGACTCGATCTTGGGGTCAATCTGCTAGACCCCTTTCGGGCCCAACGTCATACGTGTGATCCCAACCGAAGAATCGGTGGAGGCCGCTCCAGATTGTGATGACGATTGATATATCGACTCAATATCCATAGCATATTCAACCAACTGAGATCAGTGCGAAGGATCCGCGATCGGCGACTGGACCACTGGGTTCGCCCCTAGTAACGAGGTAAGGTGATCATACAGAGTTGTCATAGCTTCTCTGATCGTCCCTTGATCCAGATCGAACAGCATATTCGCGTCGAAGGCACCAGTAGTGAAGCCAACTTCGTCGATCTGCGCCAAGAGGTTCCTGATCAGATCAAGTTGACTGCCTGTGATCACCGGCCGGGTCGCTCGACCTTCAAGCTTCCCGATGATCTTAGGTTTAATGATCTTCATCACTCGGTTGGTAGCCAGGAACTTGTGAAACTCTCGAAGATAGAACAGTCGTTCCACATCTTGGACAGTGGTCTTCTCGGCTGGTTCGATCTTCTCTTCGTCTTCCTCGAAGATCTTCGGTTTAGGTTTCACATATTTTTTAGGTGGATCACAATGATCCGCCCCCATGTTTTTTCTGTCTTTTTCCATTTTCTTCTTATGCATAGGATCAAGGTTAGCACCTCGATCCTTTCCTGGGTTATAGTTAACTTTACTATAA
The DNA here is from genome assembly GCA_001887855.2 of Sclerospora graminicola. NCBI lineage: Eukaryota > Oomycota > Peronosporomycetes > Peronosporales > Peronosporaceae > Sclerospora > Sclerospora graminicola. The sequence continues at coordinate 27,385 of MIQA02024211.1, forward strand.
CCCAGATCGGCCCCGATCGGGGCCATGTGGGGAGTTGTTTCATCTTTAATCTCGACCTGGCACTCCACCAGACCAGGTCGACCATCGCTTCCTTTAGATATGGACAGCATCGGAGGCGATACGCCTTCCTCCAATACACCCGAAAAAGTTTCCTCCACTTTGATTTTCACATCTTTTTCATCATCAAAGGAATCACGGTGATATCGTGAGTCACCAAGTGATCCGGGCATGCGCACCATTGTGGTGGAGCCGATTTCCAAATCCATGACCGAAGTCTTGGGCGGAATCCTGATACCCACTGGCCCGGACGACCAACTATCGGAGGGGGTACTCCGTCGATCCTGATCGGCATCAGAATCAGATGAATCACCATTATAGTGACTGATCTGATCCTCCCGGTCGTCTAGCCGGTCGTCATGCGCGTCAGGATCTATGTTCAACTTCATCTCAACTTGTGTACCCGTTGATCGGGGGTGGTTACACTCACTTAGGTGGACTCGGTGACGAAAACGATGATCTTGATCAGGTCGGAGGGAATGACCTTCTCGAGACGGGGGGTGTCCTCGGGTGGAAATCTTCACCGGAGAACGGGTTGGGGTCGATACTTAATCAGTATCTAGGCACTGATCGGGAATGTTTGTCCGATCAGGCCAGCCAATGAAAGGGAGATAATAAGAAACCAAGAATACGCGATCAAACCACGATCTTCCACAGTAATCCACAAACGTTATCTCCACAAAACATTTTCCAATATTAATGACGTGTTCCAAACACGTGTGCGTTGAGGGTGAGGTTCGATCACCTAAAACAAACCCGTCGGGGGCCTTCCGGTAAGCCAAAATGCGTCTAAGCGCGTCTTAACCGGGAATTAGTTGAGCAAGAGGGGACTAATCAACCCTGTGCTCCCAATGACCGCAACACGTGGCGGAGCGACTCTTTGCTTAGGGGGAAAATCAAAACCTGTTATTATATATGCAATGTCCTATACCTAGTGTACCATACACCAACTCATGCCTGATTTATACTTCGACCCTGTTCACTTCGTCGCACGGTTGCATAGCACCACCTTACCCATCCTGGCTGCACCTTCAAGCTGATCTGTACCACTTCTGCCCTGATCACGGCCGGACTTCTATAACGATCTTCAACCATCCCGATCCTCGATAAACAACTTGGAAACCACTTGAGATCTGCCCTTCTGACACTTGTTCACTTCATATCCAGCCCGACTTAACTGAGAACTTCACCTGCCTTCGCGTCTGGACGCCGGTTTGAGGCTGATCAGCCCCGATCATGATCGGCATAGCGATCAGCCGAGTGATCGGGCAGTGATCAGGGCGATCAGCCCTTGATCACTTCGGAAACTCTCTGGGTCACCATCACAACGACTTTATTCGCCCGCTCAGCCATACTCCTGACCTCCATCCCCTGTCGGGGTAACCATATCACATCGATTTCAGCCGATCGGGCCTGATCGGGCCTTCTCACGTCATCCCTGGACAAATCCATCGGTCATCATCACTTGCCTTGACTTGACATCACTCGCACGACTCGCCATTCCACATGCCCCATTCCATTCCACATCTGATCTTCGTATTTTGGGGCATAATCGGTTGGCTTGGCCGATCGGGCCGGAACTTCGTATCAAATCATCTTCAACATCTGCACTGTTCATAGTTCGGCCCGATAACTGTCTCTGACGTGCCACGTCATCGTTGCTGCGGTATCTTAACTTGTCTTTGCCGATCTTGTCGTATATCCACGTGAACTCCACTTAATAAACGTTATCCCGATCGCGATCGTGATCTTCGCTGTTCCGTTAGTATCTGGGGCCGGGCGTAATAACTGTGCTTGGCTCATTCCTTCATATCACGAGCACCCGTTGTCCACAACCTTTTCGTCGTATGCTCGATCAGTCTTTCCCACCCATCAACTGTCTCACGTTGATGGGTGTTCCATCGTCACCAATCAACGGCCATGTGTGGTCCACCTCATTCTCAACATTTTTACCGATCGCTTTACCACAGGAAGATAATCCGCAAAACAAACGAATCTCTAAAAAGTTTATTCCCGGGCACTTAAATCAACAGACCGACAATTTTAAGCCTTGCTGTATACACTTAGGTAGAATAATGACGTGGTGAGGTCACTATACCAACACTTAGGGAACAATCAACCCTGAAAATAATGCGCACACCTCTTCTTAGTTAGCTTGGTTGTAGTAGCGGTGACGATCGGGTTGTGTTAGTGTCTTGTAAGTAGTTCAGGGGGAGTAATCAGTTCTCAAAAAAGGGGGGGGGGGGGGGGTTCGTAACTATTAAAGTTAGAAGTACCTCTACCAGGTCTCTTCATATAGCTACTTCCTACTTATGTATTCCTACCTATTTATTCCTACTTATGTATCCCTACTTATATATTCCCACTTCTTGCTACTTAATCCAAATTCACTTCTGTCCAATCATAAGCCGTCGTCCCTGTGTTAACTTCCAGTAGAGAAATCTAACCCTCTTTACCACACGCCAACTTAAAGCCACGCCCCCTCAAATTCGCTATTGTTTTTTTGGGTTTTTTTGTTTGGTCGTAAATCACCTTGTCTGAGATCTTACAGTACAGTACATACATAACGACGGAAAAATCCGCATTTGCGAAGTGTTTTTCCTTAAATTTATGGAAGTAAGATCGCTCTTTTCTCTATTCCTGAGCTTTGCATATGTGGGTGATTGGATGATATGAGACTCTGATATGCGTCTGATCTTGTTCATGCTTACCGCTTTTCCCGTGTATTTTCGTGATCACCGAACTAAATTCGTGTTCCCTGTGGAAAAATCACACTCAATGATAGTTTCATTGAATATTATCCATAGCCATTTTGTGTGCTTTACTTCAAGAATTTCTCTTGGGAAGCGTAAATACGTATTTATCAATGCCATCGTTTTTATCTATTTTAATCACTTTCGGTCCAATCAATCTGATATTCTAAAAATCATTCAAGTGTAATGGATTGCCTTGTATGTAGTTGACTCCCTCAGCTGGTGAGTAGGACATACTAAACGAAGAGGATAATGAACGTTCAGATATACAGTGATAAACCAAATAGATCTTGAAGATTTACTAAGCGCTTGGATAAGTTATCGTTAGATATTGCCTTATAGATAAATACACGCTTCCGTATGTCTTATCAAGTGCGACCTTAGCTTTAATTTGTAGTGACATCAATTCGCTATAGCTGATATACCTCGCTTCTTCTTCAGGAGTGAGATCGTTATTTAGTTTCTCGACTTGTTTTGCTTACGCAACTATTTTCGAATCGTATTGAAATAGTTGAGTTTCTCAGTATCGATTCTTGACAATCTTATACATCGCATTTTGAGTCATGATTAAAGATTTATTGCTCTTTTAGATGCTTCTCAATACATTGATGATATTGGAGCTCTGAACCTTGAATTCTTTTTGAAACGATGGATCATCAAACATTACTGGATATCGAATGTCAGACATAAATTCATTTGGATCCATTTGATTTCCTTCTTTAAAGAGTCTCAGTAATTGTCTGACATAGATATTTACTGTCTTATCCAACAAACTATCGCCATCAACACCAATGTATGGATGTCTTATCGAATTGTTTGCTCAAGTTTACCTGTTTCCGGAGGAGCGGTCGCTATCCACCCACTACATGAATTACTTATCTCAGATAAGGTGGTCTTTGATCAAATCGCATTTTGAGGGGGCGTCGCTTTAGGGGCATTCCATACGGGGTCATGGGTCATGACACCTGAGAACTCACGGATTTTCATTGGTCCATTTAAAGAAGGGTGAGTTGTTAGTTTTTTGGCTGTTACCCGTGGCTCGAAGGTGGGGTCATAACCGAAGTCTACACTGTTAATGACAACATATACACACTTTCTGTAGGGAAAAGACTGTTCTTCTGACGGCTGGCACCAGCAATGTAGTGCCTGGTGTCCGCAGCCCGGTTAGAAACTGTAGACACACCTGTTGTTCCGCCTTAGACTATAACTTAGTCACGTAGTCTGACTTGAGAGGTGCCCTAGACCGCACCGTCGCCAGTAGTGACCGCTAGTAGTTCGTAAAAGTAAAAGTAATATAAATTTAAGTTATTTAGTTCAAAATCGTACTTTATAACCTAAAATTCACATATAGTGGTCCACGCAGTTTTGCCTAACCTGGAATTTCATTTTCATCAAACATGCCTTCAAATTCCAGCGCGCCTTCCAAAACCTTCGGGACCTCCATGCATCCACATGCAATTTTGCACGCTACCACAGGTACGTAATTCCATTCCATATCATCCTGTATTGCGAAAACAGCCAGTTTAAACTCCAACCGGTAACAACCAATAGCGAAAAAACTGCAGAACATAAATCAAACCAATTTGGTCTCGTAACTCTCCAATTATTGTAGCGCTCAATGTTTTTGTCAGGAGGTCGGCCACCATATCCGCACTCGATACGTGCTCCGGCCTCATCTTCCCCTTTCTGGTATAATCCTTAATAAACTTGAGCTTCAGATCAACGTGTTTGGTGCTAGCAGCACTCGCCTCGTTCAACAATTGTTTTATGGCAGCCTGGTTGTCTATCTTCAAGACAATCGGCGCCCGTGAATGTAATCCAATTTCTCCAAGTAGTTCTCTTATTTCTAGTGCCTGTTTTCCACCTACAGCGGCAGCCACGAATTCTGCCTCGGCTGTCGAGAGTGCAACCGCACCTTGCTTCTTGCAGCTCCACCCAGCCACAATGTCATTCACGAAAATAACGTTAGCACTGATGCTCTTGCGGTCGACCTTATCGGCCGCGAAATCAGCATCACTGTAACTGACTATGCGCACAGGCATAGTTCCTCCATCGTCATGTTTCAATTTCAACTTCAAAGTCTTCGTACCCTTAAGGTACCTCGCAACTCGTTTAGCCATTATAAAATCGAAAAATGTTGGCGCATGCGTGCGCCTCGTCACCTTATGCACTACAAATGCAATGTCGGGACGTGAGCATCGCGAAATCCGGCGAGCGCACGTTCCAGATCAGCGATAATGTCTGGGAGTCCTTCAATACCAACGGAGAGACGGACGAGGCTGTCGGAAATGCCAATCTCTTTACGGACCTCAGGAGGCACAG
>MIQA02024213.1:0-33350 GCA_001887855.2 Sclerospora graminicola
TTCCGAATCGCCAAGCTACTAGCCATTCGTTTATGTCTCGTGATGTGAAACCTCTCACGTTTTGACTAATTATCAAATAGGTAGCCGCAGTTGATCGAGGGTAGTGTTGTACCTGGCTTGGGTCAAATTCCATGTCCCGCAATAACCGGTGCTTGGTATAGGTGTCCAAGGAGTTGAGGTTGTAATAAGAATGCTTCATAATATTAAGCATATCGGTGCCCTTAGTACCGGTGTTGTACCAATGTATCGGTACCATCTCCTTCCAGTGGTACCGGTAATGTGGTACCGGTACTGGTACCTTGACTATTTTGAGCTGATTTTATTACTTGCGGCGATGTCATAAAGGAAGTTAGCTGTTTCCAACATAAACTTGATCCCCGTTCGATTGCATCCATATACGCTGCATATTGTGTCGACGTCGTGCGAACCTGTAGATGTCGTTGGAACAACGTAACAATTGAATCCGTCGGGTGATGGTCCAGGCCGATAATTGCTGCAACCTGTTCTGCATGTAGGAACGCGCTGAGCAGCCCTTGTGCCAGTACTCCAGTTTGTTTTGGAGAGAGCAGTCGTAATATAGCACTTCCTCCATATTTCATTTTCCTTAAACACGTCCATTCCTGTCGACTATTTAGGATGGCTAGTTTCTGGGCTTGTGTTGACACCTGTAGGTACCTGTCTTCCCATGTTGTAAACCATTCGGCTGGGATCTCCGCTAGTCCCTGGGTTTTCCCAGTTTCGACCATCGCAATCCAACACTGTTCACGCCAGTTCTTAGTAAGTTCAGTAAGCACGTTTGTGTGGAGACCTTCAAGTATGTGATATGTGCCTGGGATGTCCTTAAGCAAATGGAGTAGTCCATTGGCTTCAAATTTCACTGCTTTCATCCAGACTGCTTTAGTGGAGGTCATAGTGGGAAAAGTAATACTGGTATTGCGTTCCCACTCAGGTTGTAGCGTGTTCCAAGAGGCAGTAAAATCGGCGATAGTTATTGATAAATCTGTTGTTTCCTCCTCACAATCGTTGAAGTCATCAATTAATTCTCGCACGATCGGGAGGGTCTCGTCCGGTGGCTCTTCCATCTCAATGTTGTCCCGTCTACATACTCGTTTTGAGCTGTAATGATTTTCCTCCGACTCGTCCCTGTCCATTCCCTCTGAATTTTGCTAATCCGTTGGAACGAATTCCGATCCCGAGGATTGTGAACTTGGGAGCAGCAGGGTCTCGGATTCTGGTTGATAGTCCTGCCATACTTTGCTATACCATTGATGCAATATAGGTTCTGAAATCTGTTATTTTTGTAAAAACCAGGTGCGTGTGGAAAAGTCATCCAAGTCTGCACTTAATAGGTGTTCCTGCTCTGGAAGCGACAACTGGGTGACAGTATCTGTGAGAAAAGGCAGGACTTCTTTCATCCTCGGATCGCCAGTTCTAATAATTTCATGAATCTCACACTTGAGGGCATGGTGGATCGTTGGGCCTTCAAGGCGGCTTATGATATCATCAAAATCGCCTTCCCACGAGTCCGGGTCCCACGGGGATTCTGATGCAAAGTCGTCGTCTCGACGTGATCCGTGTACCGTAAGTGTCTCTGAATGTTCCTCTGTACGATTATCTTCCTCCATCAATACATCGACTTCTATAGGTTCTGTTGCACTAGAACCTGCTGAGTTCTCCGCTAAGAGGTTACCCGGTTGAGCCTTGGGTTCCTTCTCGTCATCCTAGTCTTCATCGCTGCTACTTGTTCCCATATCAATATCATCTTTTACCATTTCTCGATTTCCAAAATGTAGGGCTGAGTAGTGTTCCCCCCCGAAATGTAATAAAAGAGGTAGCTTGGCCGCAGATCCGTCGAATTTAAATACCTCCATATAGTGCCTGATTTTGTCACAAAATGCTTGGGTCGTAATGGGGTATTCCCCGCTCATTTCGTATTTCTTGTTTTGAAACGCCCGGGTTTCAGGAGTGTACATTAACACTCCTGGTGAAGTGCCCTTTTACGCTTGGCTTATAACAAAAATCTCTTTCTGCAATAGGGTGCTCATACTTGACAATGTATCGTTGCTTCCCCAGGCGGACATGGGAATTGTCTCTTCAAGTTTCGAACTGCTCAGTGCAAATTCCCGTAGATACTCTTGAAAAGCCAGCTTCGATTCTTTCGCAGAGATTCGTGGATAGGCTCGACCTAGCCCTAATAGCGTTTGTTTCCGGATACCCGGAGGGAACTTGATATCGAAATCAATCAATGCCCGAACTAAACATCCCTCTTTCATCTTTGAGGCAAGATCCCCTAGTACTGGAATTCTGTCACCGTCCAACGCCGACGAGGTCAAAGCCTGACAGATTGCATAAACCTGACAGTTACCTGTGGCTGGCGTACGCACTGGTTTAAGCGAGAAAAGTCAGTCAGCTCTCGTACCGAGTTACTCATTCTTTCAGTGTTGTCTGGGACGGTTGGGTGTAGAGATACGTCCAACGGGCCTTGTTCCTGAGTAATGGCATCAATGCATTCATAAATCTTGGCTTTAAGTTGACCTTCAACCATGAGGAGTGCGCTAGTTTTCTAATTGAAAATCTTCTCCTGCTTGTTTAGCCGTGAGCTTTGTTTGCTCCGTACCCCTTTGCGTAGGGCTAACACTATGAGGCCCTTCTTGTGGATCCTCTACACTTTGGGCTGCTTCTTGGCCGTTCCGATTATTTGGTACATCCATTTTGGTTTCTTTCTGTCACGAAAGTTCTGTCCCACGATGAGACTTTCGAATATCCTCTTTCAAGCTTGAGATAAATTTTTGCTTGACTTGGTTCTTCTCAGGTGTGTCTTTTGGGGAGAGGTATTTTCAGTTTTCTTCCGTTGCTTCACTGTTACCCATTCAGGTGGTGCACTCCGGGCAGGATGTGCACTATGCGCCCGGGCTGGCTGTCCATTTTCTCCTTGATGAGATGGTTTCGGGTCCCCCTATGTAGAATGATGCGAAGGATCATCCTTGTGCTTCGTCATGTAGCAGCAGGTGTTTCCTTAGCTTCCTCCGCTATCCTGGCTTGATCCAGCTGTTCCCGTGTGCGATCTACTTGTTGACGTAAATCCTCCATGCTAGTGAAAGTTGCACCCGGAATGGTCAATGTTTTAAGATCCTCGGGTTTAACCCTGGATACAGTTAGTTTTAAGTAAATCGACTAACGGTGTCGTGCATTTGCGCATTTGATGCCCCGTTTCTCCACATCTGATACATTGAGTCCGGCCCTTTATGGAAGGGTGTTCAATAACTATCATGGTGTGGCACCAATATAAACGCTTAATCCCTGCTAGTGCTGATGGGCATGTCTCAGATTCGACAATCAGCTCCCAAAGTGTCGACGTGTCTGAGAAGGGGCCGCTCTTGTCAGATCGTCCAGTTGAAAATCCATTCCAAGAATAGACTTTAAGAAACTGGTTAACTTTAATAAATCCATTGAGCGAGTGATATTCTTGAGGATGCATGAGTAAAAGCCATTGTGGCTATATTGTTCCCCATCATGATCTACTTGAGCACCCCACGCTGTTTTCCCTGGGGACCGTTCTTCATGATGGAGATTTCGTAGTGAATGTTCGTACCGGGGAAAGGGGACCCGAACCCCTGTAATTTTTTTTGCCATTTCTCTCGTGAAAAAATGAAAATACAGGGAGTAATCACCCACACTGTAGCTAATGTTTTTAACTTGTGCCACCATCTGCCATAGTGCAGGTGAGCCCGTCCCCCTAGTGGATGCTGCCGTTGCTATGCTCTCTTGGATGCACTTCGTACTTAAAAACGCTTCTTTAATCGGGCTTTCGCCTCTCAATTCCATCACTAGACATCCTTCCACTTGCGCTCTGATAGTGTGGAGAAGACGTACTTGCTCATCGGTTTTCATTATTCTCTTTAAAAATTGAGGTAGTTGGCGGGCAATGATATGCCCCTCAACCAAACCCTGTACAATTCTCCACTCGTCATCCGTTCCTTCTCTTAATTGTGTCGGTGCAAACTTTCCATAGGTCTTCTCACATACTTCTCTCAATCGAGTAATTTCACCCGCCGAAAACACATCCGTTTTAAAAAGAAACGGCTTCGTGAGGATCTTCGCACTCAGTGGTTTTTCCGTAGCTGGTTTCGCGGTACTAGGCCCAGCTACTTTGTTAGCCCATCCTTTTAATACAGGCGGAATCATGTCAGCCTTTATAACATGTTCTTGGCCGATATTTTTCCACAAAATATTTTCAAATCCTTGTGATGAACGCTGGGCCACTAGTGCAGCTCCTACAACTTTGTGTCTCCAGATCGTCCATTCATTACCATTTTCCGTTACAATAATCTCAAAGTTATCGAGTAAACGCTCCAATTCCACAGGTTTTAAGAGCGGAAGGCGTTTAGGAGCCTCTGACAAACGCGTTAGTGGTCCCTTAACTTTCACATAGATTGCTGCAAATAGATCCTGCATTAATTCCATCCATGCTTGGACCCGAGGACGTGTGTTTGTAGCAAGCCGTAACGCTGTTTTAAGCGCTACGGCAAGTGCCTCAGGGTCCAGCACTGTGTCAATGTCTATCCCGGTACTGCCCGTATTTGGTACCCCCTTATCCGCTAAATCGGAAGTGGGAGTAATTTGTGGTGTACTAGGTTGTACCCCCGGTAATATATCGGTACCTGGTACAGTTTCGGTACTTTGTACCAGATGTTGGATTTCGGTACTAGGTTCCGGTACTTTTGTACTGATATTATTACCGGTATGCGAACCGGTTGTCAATATTCCGCTGGTCGTTGATATCGACAAATTGTGCTCATCCTCGGACTGACTCGTTCCGACATTATCTTGCGATGATGCAGTCTCTCCCGCAGAGTCATCCCTATTTATATTTATTCAACCCGTCGGGTTGTACTTCTCTGTGCTCGACCCCGGGTCCGGGGTCATCAGCTGGCTTGGATATGGTATCCGTTGTTTCAGTCATTGTAGCCCTAAACCCTATGCTAGATAGGGGCTATTTCGCGAATTTAGAACTCAACGTCGGCTCCTATATAAGTAGCTGTGGATGCAGAGCCACACAGATAAAGTAAAAGGCGACAGATTAATACGTTTTGAAATTGATTTTGCGAAGTCACACAGATATAGTTCAGCGCTCGTAAGATGCACTCACAAAACCTACAGTCTCTTTATCAAGCCCTCCGAGTCCACCGCGCCACGCACCTTGACCTGCGATTGGTGATCATACTACCAATCCAGGTCTACCTGTGCCTACTGGGATGATCGCATGGTGTTCGGCGGTCATCATACACCAGTCACCCGTAGACGTGAGCTTTCATCGTCGGACGTGCTGGTTATCCTTCCTTCTCAGGAAGATCGTGTTGTACCTTACGTACCAGCTGTACCAAGACCCACTCTTTCCAGTTGCGTGGACGATGTGGAGCTAGACCCTACGGTTGCAAGCCTGATGCCGACGTGGAGGAAATTAAGGTCGACTATGCTCATCCCGTCACGCTGACGAATCTCGGTGATGCTTGATATCTTCTGGGTATCCAGCTTCTGGATGATGAAGATGGCGGGTCGGATACAAAATAACAAGCTACAGTTCATCGAGCGCATTGTGGAGAAGTATGACCAGGCCACGGCATATCCTGTTAAAGCCCCCCGGTATCGTTGAAACAGCATCTTGAACAACATGAAGGTGAGATCGTCGACAAGAAACGCTCCCGCGAGCTCGTTGGATCATTTATTTACGTCGCCAAAGTGACATATGGGCATGCGTCGGTAAATTTTCTCCTCATTTGGAAGGTCCAATAAAAACGTACTGAAACACGGTTTTGCGGGTTCCGATACCCCAAAGCAACGACAAAGAAATATATTAACTACAGACTAGAAAGCGACAGTTTTTGTTGATGCAAACTGGGGTAATTACATAGTCACTCGCTGGTCGACGTCTGGTGTCCGACTTCTGTGTCATCGTACTGCTGGGGGCGGACCACTATGTTTTAAGTCGAAGCGCCAGTCCGTAGTCGCGTTATCGTAGGGAGAGGCCGAGATCATAGCCCTGTCATTATGTTTGCAGGAGATAATGTGGTTCCGACACCTAGTCCTCAAGTTCGGTTTGAAAGAGTTCCCGCCTACCATCATGAATATTAACAACAAGGTGTAGTGGTGTAGGTCAAGCCTCACGTACTCACCGCTCGCTTCATAGCGATTTTGGATCCAAGCTGGCACAACGGCCACTCCATAAAGAGACTGTACCACTAGTACCGTAGTACTAGACAGTTGCACAGTACCGTAAAACACAAGTTACATGTCGCCTGATGTTAACTGTCGCCTAGAGTAGTTCCGATTTTGCCAAGTAGCCCTCACCCAACACCAGTTGGGGGAGGATCGGAGAAAGAAAGCGAACAAAGCGAGGAAAAGAGATGACGGAACCCCAGAACCCAGGCCCCGGACCCCACCTCTTCCAGACCCAGGCACCGAGTGCCAACACCAAAGGGCAAACCCCCTCTCACCAGGGACGGTTGTGAGGGAAGGTACTGCATCGCCACCGCCGGACACGATTGTCAGCGACACAACTCTAACGACAGGTACCGATCCGGGATCAAAACTGGTAAAACCGGTGGAAACATCCAGTGACAGTACCTTTGTTGGACAGAAAAATGTCACTGAACCAGAACCAGAATCAGTTTTACCGGTGGAGGAATCACCTGATAGTCCGATGGAAGGACGGAGGTTGTCATTAAACAGCACAAAGTCGACCAGCAAGCGCCAGCTAAAAAAGTGCAAGTACCACCTACTATTACAGTAGAGGACATGGTACTTACACTTAAGAATGGAATGGAACAGAACAGGCAGGTGAAGCCACGGCTTCAGGCATGGATCTTCCTGATGCAAAACCTGTTCAAAAAAATCTATGTAAAGAGAAAAAGGACCGGCGTCGCGGTTATCACCATTGGCGCAAAGACTCCCAAAACTGAAGGTTAAGGAAAGCGAGAAACTACTAGATCTGTTTGAGACGATGGTAATCGTCAACAGCCAAGACTGGAATTAATGGAGAAACCGCATAGTGGGAGCGGCTTTAACGATACAACGTTCGAGTCAAACATTAGAAGGGCTCATTCTGAGACCAGGACGCAATTCATACAGCAGGGAAGGAACTGGTACCATAATCAGGATGGGCAGCGAAGGTTAAAGGTGATCCGGGTAGTTCGACTAAAGTACCTGAAGCAGAGAAGCCCTTCTTGTGTAGGAAAAGCAAATACGACCCGATGGAAATAGTGGCCTTGAGAAGACTGTGTGAGAAAGAATACGGAAAATATGCGCCGAGTCAATGCCGTAAAGGAACAGAACAAGAATGGAAAATTGTGCAAGGTTTGGTGGAAGGTTCTATTTTGGCCAAACAACTGCCACAATTCCTAAGAAGAATTATGACTCAGGAAGACCAGGTACGCCTTGTACAAACCATAAGGGCGCAAGTTGAAGGGTGCTTAGTGATGGATCTAAAAGGGGAGAGTACCATCAAAGAGGCATTCCTAAGTACTCGAAGCATCCAGGAAAGTATAGCTACAGCAGATACGACCCGGTCAACAGGGTCACAAACAATTATGGGCGATGTTGGCTCAAGTTCAAACGATCAGCTTTAATCAAGCTAATCACTCTCTTTTTTTCATTTTAAACCAGAGAAAACGCAGAAAAATTTGCTGGGGTCACGGTGCCATTTCATCGTCATGACCACATTTTATACAATTTACATTCACGAAAACAAGCATAAAAAGTATCGGCGTGGAAAAACCAAGTGGACGCAAAATGGCGAAGAATATCGTCAACAAGGTTTTTATTCGTGTGTACTTAAAAACATCACACGAACAACGGATTTAATTAAATTTTACGGAATGTTAACATCGCTTTTTAGGACCTCTTATCAGTTGGAGGATTTGGACACAGGAGGGCCGTTTTCCGAAACGTCGACTTCATGGGAATTAATACTGGTTACAGAGGTATGTCCGCCTAAGCTATCCGGTATTAATCGAATTTTTTGGTGTAATACTATGATTATAGTAGAACACTCACAAATGAAAGGTCGCAGACAATGTTTGAGATGTGGAGACATTGGCCATCCAATGAGAAGCTGTAAGACACCGTTGAAGGAGTTATTGGCTAAGGGTACCATTGTAGTCTCAGTGAAGGATATGAAAACTGTAAAGATGATTGAACCAACGTTTAAAAGTATGGAACAATTACGGCAGCAGGTGAAACAAAATCGTTTGAAGCAAGTGGAAGCCAAAGCCGCAGAGATGAAACCCCCAAAAGGTAGTCAAGTGGAGGAGCACCCAACTAAGTCGGAAAAGGAAGTCAAGTTGGTTGAGGAAAACACATCGTCGGATTTGAAGGTTCAGAAAGTGAGGAAGAACAGTGAAGTAATCACTAAGGACCAGTGGATCACAGTTCGAAGGAACAATACCAGGACCAGCAAACAGACTCATCCTTTGCTAACCGAATCAATCAAGCAAAACGATGAGAGCCAAAATACTGGAACACGCCCGGAGACCCCGGCAGAAGGCCATACTATTGGGTTAGTGGTACAATCGATGAAACTTACCAAAGCAGCTGTAACACAGCATAAACAATCGACATCACAAGGCAAACAATTAAAATAAACCAGGCTAAATTACCGGAACGTGGGACGGCGGCGGGTAAACAAAATATCCAAACCGACCTGCTAGTTCAAGAGTGCAGAATAAAGGAGAAAGTGGCCATTTTACTCGAGGACATCAATGCAGAAACTGGTGCAGTGCAACTCTACCCTTTCGCTCAAGGAGAATCCATATCGCATCAGTCAGATTCGATGGTGGACCAAGTATTACAAGAAATGGGTATTCAAAGAGTAGCTACTCCTGCAACTGGGAATTGCCAAATCTATTCGATTTGTCAAGCGTTAGCTTCACAATCCTTTACGGAAGGGACTAACGAGAAACTGGCGGAGTTAGCTAAATTACTAAAGCGAGGATGTCAAATCAGGGCATTACTTGATTTTGAGGTTAAATTCCTAGCTGGAATAAGGAAACAAACTCTCTTGAGTTTAGGACGAGGTTATGAAAAGATGTCTGCAGCTCAATCTAAGCGCGAATTTAAGAAATATTTACGTGACTTTGCGACCAGTGGTTTGGCTCTAACAGATACAGTACCATCAACCGCCTGGGGTAGTAACGACATACTTGCGTGTATCAGTACTCTTTTTCAGAGACATATCTTTGTGATAGGCCCCTCCGAGAATGGATTGACCCCAGGAGTAATTCATTTCGCGCCGGAAATCAGAGTGAAGTATAATAAGACCTATGCCGCGAGTGGGGAATATCCGATATCATGGACATCGTGTAAAGCGAAAGTGCTGGCATTACAACGTGGAGCAGTGGACACTGATCAACCTATGCCACTTGTACTACATTTTAGTGACGCACATTATGCGGCATACATTCATGGTATACGAAGGACGGACAATATCTCTAATCCTAAACAGGATATAGAGATGGAAGAATATGATTCCTCGAGCGAGGAAGAGGAAACATACGAGGACGATAAAGTGGAGAGTAATACGGTGCCAGATATTATAATGAAGGACAGTAGTAATATTGGGCAACCAGATGTGAGGGCGAGTTCAGGAAGTGAATGTTTAACGTCGGAACAACACATCACATCGTACTGCCAAAACCTACACTGGGATCCTGATGATTGGGAAGCAAATTACGATGGGTTAATCAGGCGCCTACAAGGACCTACCATCCATCACGACTTGAAGTGTGAAATTGAACAAATAATTTTGACACATGATCCCAACATGACCGGCGTCTTCTACTTCTGACGGAAACGGCCAGTAGACTACCGTTACCTGAACAAGCGTCTCTGTTAGACGCCAATTTAAATAACTTGGAGGAGAGGAATTGGTATATGGAAAAATTCCGTATACCAGAATCCATCCTCTATCAATGGTTTCATAAGGTTTGGCAGGATCATAACCACGGCGAACCGACACTGCGATTGACGGATGATGATCCTGGAAACTCAGAACTGGAGAATTCACAAGAGGGTCAGCAGAGCGAGGACGAGGAACCAAGTCAAGCAAAAAGCATTTGCATCAGACCAGACAGTAATCATTATACAGGGGGAGAGGGTTAGCCGGATGATACTCAAATGGAGTACCGCTCGGAGACATTACCAATAGCACGCGAGATATTTGATGACTTTAATACAGATACCGATTCTTTCGAGGTCACGACTCTTTCGGCAGAGACATGTCAAGCCGCATGGGCAGCGTATGATCCGGAATGGAAAAAGCACACCAATTTACCATTTCTGTATACAGACGCATCAATCGAAACCTGGACCAAAGCAGCCATGCAGGAGAACGCCAAATTACTTGAACTATTGATAACATTTGAAGGAACGACTTATCTGTTAGAAGGATTAGCACCAATGGTTTTTACTACTTTGACGAGGCATTGGAGAGTACAATGTTTTAGGGGCATGCAAGATCACGGTGTTCAGGCTGGTATACAAGGTATACCACGAGATTGGTTACAGGCATGGGAAAGTCGATTAAATGCAGTCAGCTCGGAAAACAACAATTGGCAATTATCAACAGTTCGCAGGAATGGGCGCTGTTACGTAGTAATAATTATGGAGGTAGTCCCCTAATCAAAATCTGTGCGCCACAACAGACGACTCGATTAGCCAGAATATTAATATGTGCCAACATGTATGCGGTACACATAGCCACGTTGTTGGAGACAGATTATCACTCCAGCGACCGGATACAGCTTTTGTTGCAAAGACATTACAAAGCAAAGGCGGTTAACAGATCATTTGCATCATTTGTGCACAATATCGAGACGGAAGATAGTTCTGGGTGGATCCTACTAGCTAATCAGATGGCGAGACAAGAAGGGTTATGTCAGTCAACAGTGGAAGAGGTGGATGATCTGATCCTGGAAACTGTCGAATCCCAACTTCAATACTAAGGGCAACGAGATGTTAGACCCGGTCAATAACCCAAATTATCATGATTTTGCCTCATTGGACATTTACGCAAAATTAAAACTGATATCGGAGATGGAGTATAGGCCAGATGACGAAGACGGAACAAATGCACCATTTAATGGTACACTGGACCTATTATCACAAAATGTGAGGGGGTTTAAAAAGGAGGATGTAAGAAATGGCTATCAGCGTGGCGACGCTTGCGACATCATGAGCAGTCTCATTTGTTTTTCTTACAAGAAACACATGTATCCTCACAGCAAAAAGCGGATGAATATGCACAATATTGGGAATATTTGTGGGGACGATTTACACCTACTAATACATGTAAGTTGTCATATTGGAGTATTAATTCTGAGAAGAAGGTAGGAGTGACAATTTTACTCCATCCTCATTATCATCAGCACATTCAACCATGGAAGGAGCACATCTGGTCAAATCGTTTTCTGGCACTACAGTGGAATAATGTCTGTATCATTAATATCTATGCACCTTCTGGAGATCCGGTTTTGCGCGAAATTTTTTAATATCATTGGAAAAGTCTCTCGATAGTAATATTAATCCTATCATACTAGGGGGGACTTCAATTGTGTAGAGGCCCCGGTGTTAGATAGATTGGGGGGATACGAAATGGTAAAACGGAGGGTTAAACATTATCACGACTCGTCAATAATCTTCAGGATGCTATTCTGTCCACGGGATCTTCTTTGGAGGAAAGAGAGCACGAGCCTACTGAATATTACACCTACTGGAGGGGGGAGCAGGCCAGTCGTTTGGATCGATTCTATTTATCACAGAGTCTGTCTTCTTGGTCACAATGGCTACAAGGTAGTGAGCCCCTGGTATTCTCAGACCATGCTCAATTGCGTTTAATTTTGAAAGAACCCGCCGTAAAACAAGCACGGCCGACTACTCGTAAACCGCGGTACCCATTTAATGGTTCCACAAATGAACGAATCAAACTCGAGTTAGCAAGCCTGTTGGAATCCCATTTAAATGTACACACCGAAATCATCAATTGGGATTATATAATTGACATGTGTTGCGACTCTCTCTACAAAATGGATCGGAAGGCTTCAAGGAGACGGAGAAGGAGGGTACGACAATTGAAAAAATATATAAGATCAACAGCTCGCACTCGAAAACAATTACTTTCCTCAATGGCGGAGGCACTTCAGCGAGACATTAAAGCAAGGAAGGGTCAACGCCTACAACGAACTGATGATGATTTGAAATGGTTTTTTAAACGAACATCGATCCGGGATAATGATCAAACGGTGACCAAAATTGAATCAGGAGAAGATGTTATATTTCCATCACAATCGTCAATACCAAATCGATTTAAAATGACGTGGGACACCATCTTAGGACGTGATCATAGCACAATTCAGGAAATGGACCCAACGATTCAGTCGCTATTTTCAATTTCTACAGAGAGGCGAGTAACGACTGCTCAAAACGTATATCTCATGAGTGAAATATATGAGCAAGAAGTTTCTCAGGTCATAAAACGATTACGAAGACGGAAAGCAGCCGGGCATGACGGACGCAATAATGATCTGTATAAAGACTTTCAGGAGTTCCTTACACCGACGTTGACGAAGTTATATAACCACGTATTACGAGGGGGAGATCCGCCAAGCTCCTTCTTGCGTGCGTTGGTCTTACCACTTCGAAAGAAAGGGGATTCAGACAGTGCGCTTGATTACATACCTATTTCACTACTCCAAACAAATTACAAGATATTTGCAAACATTCTTGCGACTCGTTTGCAAACATTCTTGGGCACCTTAATCGGGGACACTTAACAAGGTTTTGTAGCAGGACGTAGAATGGACAAAGCAGTGGCATTAATGTCACTGCTTTATCAAGTGGACACAAATTCGATTTATCCATTGAAATCAGAAGATTGTCCAGGAATCCTATTCCTAGACTTCGCGAAAGCATACGATACAGTGAGTCGTCCATATCTGTATCGTATTCTTGCACTATTTGGATTTATCTATGAATTTGTACAATTAATAATGAGGCTGCATACGAGTACAACGGCGGAATTTATGGTCAATAACCAAATCTCGAAACCGTTGACGGTTCTATCTGGTATAAGACAAGGATGTCCCTTGGCCCCGTTATTATTTATCTTAGCAGTGGAACCTCTCGCACTGGCATCGGTCCAGGACACAAGTTTAAAAGTAATTCAGGTTGGAGATGATGATGGAAACGGTGAACATATTTTCTCGGCATTTGTTGACGATTCAACAGTATTTTTGAACACAGAATCACAAGTAGCGCACGCGTTACAAATAGTGGAACAGTTTGGAGCACTATTAGGATTTAGGATACAGCCAATGAAAAGTCACTTCCTTTTTCTGGGGCTGACACTTTGCCATAAAGAGTGGGGGGGTATACCTGTGGTTAAACCAGGTGAAACCACTAGATATCTGGGTTATGAGATAGGGCTGTCGAACCTCAAAGAACGAAATTGGGCACAACGTATCAGAAGTATACATAGACGAATGGGAATTGCTTCAAAATGTTCCATTTCGGTAGCGGAACGAGTATTACTCTTCAATGCGATAGTGGTTTCGGCTATTTTGTTTACGACCAGAGCTTTTGAACCTTCAGCCCAGGTATTACAGACTCTCATTCATTTACAAAAAATCTTTACCTGGAATAAAACGACAGATGGTACGAAAGTTCGACACAACATTTCTCCTGATTTGACGTGCACTCCGCGGAAGGCGGGTTTAATAGCTATACCACTCGCAATTCAATTTCAGGAAATAAAGATGACCACGCAATGGTTAATAAGTAAACGCGATCTCTACAAACAAACCTGGTTAAGGTGGAAACTAGGACAATCATCTTCGTTAGAAGGACCGTATATTACTCCATTGAAAGGAAATAGCCTTACCGGAGTCGGCATCTATAAGTTACCGTTGACATCACCGTCGGTATTGCGGGTTTAATAGCTATACCACTCGCAATTCAATTTCAGGAAATAAAGATGACCACGCAATGGTTAATAAGTAAACGCGATCTCTACAAACAAACCTGGTTAAGGTGGAAACTAGGACAATCATCTTCGTTAGAAGGACCGTATATTACTCCATTGAAAGGAAATAGCCTTACCGGAGTCGGCATCTATAAGTTACCGTTGACATCACCGTCGGTATTTGCCTCCTTGGGAATGTGGAACAGTCCTAACTCAACTCAACTTCACCAGCTCCAAGATTACACGGGGTTACTTCTGCCACCACTCATTTCACAGTTAGCAGAAACAACGAAAGGTCCATCCATTGGCGTTAAGCTACAGAAACTGTGGAAATTAATCTGGATTTGAGCAATATCAAATTCCATGGATTTTTATCCTCCAATAAGAAGCATTTTGGGGCACTTATAAATGGGCCCAAAACCCATGGATCAGGGAAGAAAAAGAAGCTGACTTATCAGCACACAGATATGACAGAATTCCTGGAGGTACGATTTACTCTCTACGTATTCTCCGACTAACAAGTACACTATTTACTTGGCAGGTGCCGAGAGGTAATTCGCCGTCACATACAAAGGTCAAGATAGGACGGTGGTTAACCGCAATAATTCTAGCCTCCCTGCGAGTGGAGGTTGGAGAATATTTAGGCTCACCCCCCAGTATACAATTATTCAGCTGTCCAGCTATTTTGCAAGATTACAAATGGAGAGTAGTAGAACCTGGAGTGCTGCAAGGAGATCAAGACAATTCGAACCAGACTGTGAGAATTACGCAACAAGCTGACGGGATTTACTGGAAGATAGAAAATCCTACCATATACGTTGATGACACAGCGGGGCACAAGAAGATCAATATGGTAGTGTGTCAGCCGCATCCGGATATTTATGATACGGATTGGACGGTGGACCCGGCAACAGCATTCTCGAAAATACCGTGGGCAATTAGACGACACTACCGACACATGTACCATTGCAAAATCGCGTCAGCTTTATCAAGCGTAGTGGACAAATGGCAAATCAAACGTAGATGGGATGTGTGGAATCATTATACACAAGATCAAGTTCCGCAGCAGGTATGGAAACATCGAAATGTGTGAGCTGACTATCAAATTTGGGTTATGTTAGAGCAGTTACATTTCAGCTCAACACTTTCTATCAGCGCCAGTCACCAAATCCTATATGTCCGCTGAACCCGACTTGTATTAGTAGCCGGACGGACATTATTCACGTATTATGGGATTGCAAGAGTGCCAAGAATTTATGGAAAAGATGGACTAGTCTTTGGACGGGAGTGGAACAAACAGATGAAACCATCGAAAGGTAAAAGGAGTATATCGTTAAGCGTAAGCCACCGGAAATTAGGAAAAGAGTGAAAGCGGCGATGATGAACACATTCGGCGTTTCGGAGTTCGAATTCTTGAACAATTTGAACGTTTGTGGTGGGGTTTCTGTAATGTGGGGATAACCTGGCTATGGCAACTTCGCAATCAAGCTATTTATGAAGGATTGATGAAATCAGAGGAAGAACATCAATGATTCATCTGGACACAGGGGAGGAAGGAGTAGCCGAATACGAGCGGCTGCACCCGAACACACGACGATGGTATGCGTTTGCAGCTTTGTCTCCAGTTCACATTTAAAGATGGTATGCGTTTGCAGCTTTGTATCCAGTGCACATTTAGTATCAACCCAGCACCGCCAGAAATAGCGAGACGATCGAGCATTGACGCAGATTCTCACTTCGATGAATACCTGAGCCGCGATTAGTATCTAGGATAAAGACATACATAGTAGCTAATAGTTAAACGCTAATTAGACTACATATTTCTACTACTTAATTGTCGCCTAGAGTTTTTGGCCAATCCGTGGACAGTACACTTATAGCTTTTTGATACAAAAGTCCTTTGGAGGGGTAGGGAAACGAGTACCGTACTGGATCACAGATGCGACATCTATTTGTGTTGTACGGGGTGGGGGTCCTTATTCATTTATTTTTTAAAATTCTTCGGTTTGTCGTTCTTTTTGTTCCTCCGTATACTTTCTGAATAATTATTGCAGTTGTTTCTGTTATCGATTGACTCCACCACATTTTAGAATTATTAGCAATTATGTGTAAGGAGGTAGCATTTTTACCAATTTCATCATCATCCAGAGTTTGCGAAGACACACCAAGTCACAGTAGTGTCCATTGCGCCCACCATTCATTCATGTATGGGTACGTCGGTACCCATGAACCGTACAGTACGGTTGTCCATCCTGTCCGAGCTACGGTTCTGTACAATAAGGGATATGAGTAGGCCTGCGTAATATAGATTTACAGACTGTAAATCTTTATTACGCAGGCGTACTCATATCCCTTATTTACCTACCCCTCAGTTGAAATTATGGGTCTGATTTATCCCTGCGATAAATTGCACCCGCAATTCGCAATCTCGCAAGGACTCGAAACCCTGAGCCCAAACGATTTGGGACATTGAAAGGTCAACCGCCCACCCGCCGAGATCACTTTTTATTGTAATGTACAGACTGTCAATAACGGCGATGGTTTAGCTGAGAGTGCCAGCTCCCTGCTACGGTGTTTATAATTTTCAACTTAGTGGACCAGAGGCCTGAGTACAAAGAGCTCTTAAGTAGTACAGAGTTGCGAGTGTAAGCCCCATAGGCTAACGCTGGACAAATTACAACTACTACAAGAATCGGAATGGCGACTACGACGACGAGATGGGCAGCGAGCATAAATCGTACCGTGGTGGAGGATGCAGCGAGGTCACGGCGACCGCAACCATTTTTTTTTGCTTGTCACCACCCCTATGAACAGAAAGTTCGCGCATGATGAGCTCATTGAGTTGTCGAGGCGCCGTGAAGAGTATGAGAACATAATAAAAGAGAGATGTCAGAGTACGGTTTTGGACCTATCGGAGGTGATGACTAGCATCCGGAACTCGGTTCCCGAGGATCCCATCGATATAATGAATGAATCCTACTGGGAGATGCTGAAAGAAAAGATCGACGATGATTTTTTTGTCAGGCAAGTGAGTCGGGTCATGGACGGTTTTAGAAATCAAGCATTCCGAAGTGGATGAATTATTCCGCAAGGAATTGAAGAGGAATATGAGTGAAGAGGATGTCAAGTCAAGGGTCGATGATTACATACTATTCTGTATCAAACAAAGCGGGCTGTTTTCAGTATTCAAAGAAGTAAGAAGAAGAAGTGTAAATTTCTTATTGATTAGTCTCCTAATCCTTTGAAACGGAAGGTAACTAATGTGATTCAGTATGAAACGCCTCCTGCTAAGGCTAGTGTGAGAGCAATAAGTAGCATCATGACGAAACAAGCTATATACTAGGACATAGAGGAGCGAGCGTTAAGACGGCAAAAGGTGGCTGCTGGTCTTCGCCAATCAGCTTCACGGAACAAGAAGGAGCGAGAGGACGTTTTCCAGCGAGTGGAAAAGGGTCGGCGGAAGGTCCTGATCGACACGAAGAAAAGGAAACAGGATCGGAGTGATAACCATGTCACCACGGGCCCTAAAGCAGAATGCTTTGATTGTGGTGGTCCCCACTACCGTTCCGACTACCCCATGGTCCATCTCGGAGAAAACGGTCACGGCAAGCAAGTCACCCGCCAAAGTGAAGAGTGATGATGCGAGCCAAAAGGGGAGGCACCGCTATCCTAAAGCGAATCAGAGAGAGTTCCCCGGAAAATACGAAGCGAATACTTTTGATGGATACTCTAGCCGTGCCCTGTTGCGTCGATAGTGGCGCTTACGGTCATGTGTAACATGGGATATGGTGGAAGGGTTACAGAAAGTAATACCTACTGTACGGTACGAAAGGCTAACGGAACCTACAGTTTGTATTCTTGCGGACGGGACCAAAAAATATTAGGATCGAGAGGGTAGTAAAATTGAGACTATTGGTACAAACAGCAGCAGGGAGGGTGTGCCTCAGGGAACCAGTCGAGTGTTTGATCATACCAGGAAAAGGAAAAGAGTTTCGGTTGGGACGTGATGTACTACAACGACTGGGAATAGACGTGGACCGCCAGCTAGAGTTATTGTCGGTGGATATTGACGAAGGCGGAGATATTGAAATCACATCGTAAAATGAGGCAACCCTTGCTAAAGAGATTCTACGGGGTAGAGCGTTGACGGAAGCCATCGACAGGCTGATTGAAACGGCGGTAGAAAAGTTATTTGATGTAGCGCTAAAGGACGAGCTGTAGTGCATTATCTACAAACACGACATTAGAAGACTGCATTTGGGAGTGGATCCCCCAGCAAAAGCCCCTCCTATGAAAGTAAGGTTGAAGTCGGAGGCCACTCCCCATCGGTGTAAAATGCGAAAGTACTCTCCTGAGTTCGGGTTTTTATGGACAGTTCAATGAAGACTTTGTTTCACTTGGGTGGGTATACGAGAATAAGGTTAGCCAGTGGGCAAGACCAGCTCCCCCCATACAAAACGTAAACAGGGTATCGACAAATAGTTGATTACAAGGCTGCGAATGCAAGGCTAGAGGAAATAGATGGCACTATGACTGATCTGAGATATAATCTGGAGTACGTCAAAGGTAGTAGGTATTTTGGAGCGTTTGATTTCATAAAGGGGTATTGGCAATTGTACTTGCTAATGAGTGCCAGGAAATGTTGTCTTACATAACACATAGATAGTTCTATACATCGCGTAGAGTGCCCCAAGGATGCACATACGCGGATCTCTTTTTCCATTGAAAAATGCCTAGAAAAATTACTGTACGAGAATCTCTCTGTATGGAAAGACAACATTTTGCTACATGCATGTGATGTGCATACTTACTTGAAGAAATTGGATCGAACCTTCGACCTATTGGATTCTTTTGGTTTCAAACTTAGTCAAGCTTATACGAGAAAGTGTAGTGAAGTGGTGTGAAAAGCTACTCCTCGCACCGTAATTCGTCTGTGTGCAAAAATAGTCTGTGTTCGGAATTAGTCTGGCACAGGATAATTTAGGCAAAGAAAAATTAGAGAGTTATTACATAATTTTAATTTCTTATATTATGGTTTTTGAAACAATTGTTTACTTTTTCAATTATAGTTTACCGCGAACCATATGATATTTTACACCTTGGTAAATCTTTAACCCTACCACCCCGAACTTGTTTTTAATCTTTATTATTTTTAATAATTTTTTTTTTAATTTTATTAATTATTTGTTAAGTCAGTAAATATTAATAAAATTAAAAATTATACTTATGATCCGAATTAGTCTGGCACAGACTAAAAGTTAAGATGAAAATGGATAACTTAAGCGACCATTGTAGGAGAGCACATCAGATGTCTCGTACAAAATGTGACATTTGTGGTGTCGGAAACCATCTTAAGTTGGCATCGATGAGGGATTTGTCGGAGCTGTTAGGTGCGTCGGATCAACGCCCCACCGACCGAAAACATAGAATATCGTGTGAAGAAAAAGACGCGTTTATCGACAGCTTCGCCAATTGTGGTCGTTTTTGGACGAACCCCGATTTATTGTATATCTGAAAATGCCAATGAAGAGGTTAAAGTGAAGTTAAAGCTTTGCAGAATGAAAGGCGATTGGAGATAGCAGTTGTGGGGTCAAAACGAAAAAGGGATGTGTAGATTGTATCCACCGTTGCTCAGCGTGTCGCATTTGTCAAGCGCATGATTGAACTCTACGAGGAAAGTGTTACAAATGTTAAAGCAGCTGTAATTTCGGTTCTCTCTAATGTTTTCAAAGGAAAGAAAGCAAATGACTTTGAAAAGGCTCGTGCATGGTGAAAGAAAACAAGTGAAATTATCGCGTTAGGTTTTTAAAAAGGGCAAAAATCTATCTCAGTGCGTCGAGATCAGTCTTTAAACGAGTGCAGCTCAAGGCTGTTAAACGTAGAGGACGACCTCGCTCAAGTGGGCTGAATGGCTTAATAACGAAGTTTTTTTGCTGAAGAAAGTTTTCGACTAAGAGCACAGGGAGTCAATATTTTAACCCGTTACTTATTGACATTACGCGAACGATTTTCTGCTTATGTACAGATGAGTGGAATCACAAAGTGGAAGTTGGTGGCGGCACTCTTTTGGAGAAAATTACTACTCGATGGATTCAAGGGTTTTAAGAGGCGAAATATCGTACCTCGTTCTGTGTCTGGAAAACTTCCTGTGAGCTTGGAAAAACAAGGCTTCATCAATCGGAAAATTTCCATTCACCTGGGAGAGATAAAGATACCATTTGACAGTGGAGAACTAAACGAAGGTTGTGTGTCAGCATGGATGAGACTAACTTTGTTATTAACATGGATAATGGAAAACCTTTGGATATCAGAGGCGCAAAGCGTGTCAAATATCATGACGCTGTTTCTGGTGGTGAGGGTATGACGTTGGCGGTAAAACTTCTAGGTGGGAGTCGAGCATGCATTGAGACTCCAATTGTTATATTTACCAATCCAAACACAAACTATCCAATTAAGGGTGCGCTCCAACAACCGGTGTCGTATACAGGTCTGGACCAAAAGGATAGATGGATCGTCGAGTGTTTTGTGAGTGGTTGAAAGAAGATCTGTGTGAGGGAGCAAGTGATTTTCATGGATAATTTTTCAGGACACAAAGCTCTAGAATCATTGAAAGAGACTTCCAAAGCTGAAATGGAATCAATGATACGGTACAAAAAACTGACCTTACGCTTCCTACCCGCGAATGCAACATACCTATGTCAGCTCGCAGATGCGTGATGAAGAATCAATCTGGTTCGAAAGACAATGATTAGATGTCGCCTGGGGGAAAACGTCAAGGGAGTCCCAATTGCTTTCTGAGTTACAGACCTTGATTGCCAAGAATCGCAAATATTTTGAAGGTAAAGGCCCGAAGAATTTGGAAGGCACCAAGAAAACTGTGAAGAGAAAAAATATGACTTTTTGAGGTGGTCGTTTAGCGTAGCGATTCTATACACATTCATTGTTTTTCTATACACGTTTCATTTCATACATGCTTACAATGTTCCAATCGACATCGTGCCTCACCTGAGAATTATCCCATTACCTAACCTTTGATCTGTCCTTACTCTCTGCATTGCCCGTTTTGGGGATGTCTGACGGTATAAAGGCGCGATACAATCTCAGGTGGACTTATGTATATGTCAAGAACTGAAAGTTGCCGTAAACTTGATACTACAGTTGACGCAACCCAACAACTTTATTGCAGATTTAACACTATAAATGTTTACTTGGTCCACCGTTCGAGAACCATAACCCATACTAACCACCAACTTATAAATTAGTCTGTCACTTTAAGGTAGCACAGGTCAAACATCAGGTTCGAAATTAGTCTGGCATAGACTAATTACGGTGCGGGGAGTAGTGTCCGGCGCCGGCATTCGACATGGCCTTGAGAGATGTCAGTCATTGAAGGCTGATCCGTATCCAACAAATACAGGTGATCTACTACAGTTCATTCGTGCCACTATCTCGATGCGTGACAGCCTCATCGATTATTCACGGACAATAAGACTACTACTACAAGATAGATTAGATACAACCCTTTCTGCTTCATCACGTAGAACCAAACCTGTGGCCTCGGGTATGCCATTTTCCTCAACAAGGAAGAGCAAAATGCTTATGAGAAGAGATTGCTGATGGAACAGGCTCAGTTGGCTTTTCCGAGTGAACAAGCAACAATGTGTTTACTAACGGATGCGTCAGACATCGGTTGGGGTGTGTTAGTAGTGGAACCAAGAGTTGTCGATTAACAGCCAGCAACCTTAGCTTTTGACTTGTCTCAGTGGCGCATTTACGGGAGCTCAACAAAACTGGTCGATAAATCTACCCTATCATTACGGCATCTCCTTTACCGGTTTCCGATTGTACTACATTTAATCTATGTATTTGCCCCTCGCAGTTGTACGGGGTAATTAATTTACATTGGTGGGCGATGATTTAATCTCCACTTTGTTCAGATTATTATGCCCTAAGCGATTGAGGCGGTAGCTGTTCAGGGGGGTCTAAACAAACGTTTGTTGAAAGCGTTCCTTCATCACCGTGAGACGAAGTATTGTCCGCCACTAATTCTAAGCTCCGTCCTCGTGATCTCCGATTTGTCCGACTTTGCGTGGGATCTATGCCAGCTTTGGGTGTAACTTTAAGTTACAAGTTGTTAAGCAGCAAATAATCACTCAACATCTGTTGGACTTTGCCTTACCATCTGGTTACGTCGGATCCGACAAACTGTAGCATGGACAGGTCCACAGCTATCACTCCCACTCCACAGCAGCCTGGGTGGGATTCTTCTTGACTTGATGTGAAAACCACCGCGGAGGAAAGTAACTCGTTTCTCTCCGGCTGATTTCGTAGCTTTTATATTTCGCTTCATCTAATAAGCGCAGCTGCAACGGAAAGGTATGAGTCTCAGATATTTTGTACCACCTCACAGGTGTTACCAATACATGGCTGTGTCATTGAGGTCGACTATCTTAACCACTCGGATGTTTCACTAGATTATAATCGTATATACCACCTCTGTTCTGTTTTTTATGGACATTTCTTCAAAAAAAAGCATTCATTTCTATGAGATTAGTATAACTTACAATTTTATGCTGTCAGTTAAATTTTCAACTCCAACTTTGCGCGCCATTTTAAAAGTTTGAACGAATACGAGCCAGATACGACCTCGGGGACAAAGTCAAACGCCGAAGAAGAGGCGTTTTGATGCCACAAAAGATTTCCTCTCAGTTGATACATGAAGGATAGTGCAGGCATGAGAAAACTGTCTAGGCTAAGGAGGAAAGAAGAAATTTCAACCGCACAAGCGTGTTTGCGCGACCGCGGAAAAATCTTTTCGAAGGCCCGACATAAGTATGATGCGTTGATCCGTTACGCTCGGAAGATATAACTGGAAAAAGGGGGCGACGACATTATAACGACGTCGTTCACTTGAATCTGTATAGGCAAGGCCGAATTCTGCAGAAGCAATGGAGTCACAAAAAGAAGGCTCAGCAAACCTATGACCAATTCCTATCATAGTTGAAGAAAATAAGACCAAGTCAGGATGACATTTTCCGAGTTTTGAAGCTGGAGATGATCTCCGATATTGCGGCTGTCCCTGTCTTTATGTACGTCGACGTATGGTTTAGTTACTGCACGTATTTTTTTACTGACTCGATACGTGCTATAGTTACTACGGCAATGGAGGAGGCGATGGCAAAAGCGAGTTCGCAATGAGCAGCTTCATGGAGAACATAAAGAAAGACACGATCAATACGTCGCTTCAATTTCTTAGAACAAATTGAAGGCCGCGATTCGTTTTTCATTTAACCCAGATTCTAATATTGTTGACGACGTGTTCTTGATATGATGTGGTGGAACATGTACACCCGTCATTCCTCGTATAACACAAAGCGTTATCTTATTGAAGTGGTCGGGTCATTTTTTGTTTATATAGAACAGGCACCAACCCTTCATCTCTTATATTGCACCCAAAAAAGCGAGGCGGAGTTCTGCCCAAAATTTTGGCAAATATCCATTAAAAACCGAACAGACTAGTATATTTATATGTGAATGGATCTTACTGGCTATATGAAAGAAAATTAATTCAGAAAAAGCATAGGATTCCAAACTGTATGATCGATTGGCCATCATCACTTATTTCTGAGATACACCTACATGAAGAGCAAATACTACCAGTTTAATTCGCTGTCCATAGAAGAATGCTCGACCATCCCTAACAAAATTAGAACCTCGATGTTGAAGCCTCTACCAACCCGGGAATGTGGCGCTTTTCCTCGTTTGCCAGAAAATTCCGAAACCGCTCAAACGTATTCTTTCTCCACAATATATCAAGACGAGATTCAAAGATTTCTGCTTTAACTCTATCTTCTGTTTTCAGAATATGATTCCATAAATGAAACTGCCCATTTTCCATTCTGGAAGCAATGGCTAGATCGTTTGCCCAGGTCATTGCACGGTCGATTTCCTTCGCTGCCTCCCGAATTGAACCACCAACCTTTTCGAGTAATACTAGGTACAAGGCAATATCAATGTACTGTTCGTAGCGTAAGGAAGTCCAACGAAGAAGTTCTTCTACTAATTTGTTTGTAAACAACGAATCGATTATGTATCCATCCATGAAAGCTGGTGGATAGGGCAACGCAAGGGCTTGATACTCCATCATTTTGAAGTACAGCTCCGCAACGAGTTTTATGGTGCCGTAAGAAAACCCTGATAATCTTGGAAGAAACCGCTCAATATCAGTAAGGATTTGTTGATTATCAAATTGACGTTCTTCGTCTTCTTCCTCATTCGTTGAGTTAGCTCTCAAATATCGTTGGACAGAGTCAGACTCAACTGCATTTGTCCGTTGAGACTCGGCGGAGGCCAAAGCAAGATCAGTACTAGCAAATGGTGTAGATGCGATGATCAAGAAGAGAAGGAAAAGCCTCATGACTTGGATGTGGAGACGTGGAATGGAATTGAGACCTCTAGACGTGCGAAAGTGACTTGACAATTCAAAATGGAAACTGATGGACGTAACAAGTAAATAAATGCATTCTCCTTTCCACCATTTGGAAGGTTGCCCTTTGGATTCCACCAATAAAAAGAAGGCATAGAATCTTAAAGAATACAATAAGTGTTTTATTTAATAAGTACAGATACAGCAATTGAAAATATATCAAGTAAAAAAATCCTATCGAAAAAACCGATCGCGCCAAATGTTCATAAGATGATTCTGATTTGAAAGTTGCTAAGGAGCAGGCAAACCGGAGCAAGTGCACATAATCGGGATCGCATAACGTCATAAAAGGGAGTCACTAAACATTGGTTTGTACCCCAAATATACACTGTACCAGTCAATAAGCAAGTGAAACGCGCGATTGCTAGTCATTTCGTCAAGTGTTATGTAATGGGAGGATCTACCAGTACCTGCCAAAAGAAACTGGAAGGAAGATTGAATATTTATCTTCAATAAATGACACTTGTCTAAAAATACATTTTTTTAAAAAGGTTCAACCACGCAATATATTAATAAAGAAATGTTAATCTTTGCAGCCACCATCAATCTTCTTTGACATCTTCTTGGCAGCAATCTCCACTATGTACTGATTATCACGTCCTAATTTCGAGCCGGTAACTGCTCAGGGGGTCGAGACAAACGTTTGGGGAAAGTGCTTTCATCACCGTGAGACGAAGTATTATCACCAAGCAATAATAGGCACCGTCCTTGTGATCTCCGGAAATCGATAGTTGTTTACCTTGTCCTCCTGTGTCTTTTCTGTCTCTAGAAACCAACCACTCTCCTTGGTGTTAAATAATATCCATCACTACACGTGTACTGGTCGCTACCTAAGACGATGACTTCGCTATATGGAATAAGTGACTCGTGTTTCCTCCACATCTGTTGGGTGAGTAATGAAGTCGCAAGGTTAAGTAAACTACGTACAAATGTAAGAAGCAGGCTGACCAATGGCTCGTTATCCACACTTACATGTTTGATGCGGCTCTCTATTATGTTTCTGTTCAGTTTTTAATTTTCTGATAAGGGACCCACTAGGTGCACACCCCCTTTTTAATACGTGCACACCCCCTGTACCATAAAGTAGGTACAACGTTCCGTAAAAGAATGAAGGTGACGTGCGCACAACAGGACCGTCATTTTAGCCGTCTTTGTAGCAAAAGGGAGTCCAACGATTCACCTCAAAAGCTTACAATATCTTCTCTTCGTTGACCTCCATCAAGCTAATTTCTTGGTGCTTACCAGGCTCTCAAATGATAGACTTAAGGGGTGTAGTTACCAAAAATACAAAAGCTAAGAGCTGCGAGGGCTATCAAGAAATCAATTAAGGAACATTAGTAGGCCAAAGCTTCTACTCTTTCCTTTAAATCTACTTTTTATGAATTCGATATGCTTTAATGCTTCGATTTTACATGTAAATTGCTCGACCCTCTTTTGTAATGAACTACAACCCTCTAAAGTATGCTAAAGATTGAGCTTAGATGTGCATCTGGTTTGAAATCAAGAGTAATTGGAAGAATGAACGATTTTATGCTCGCTATGTAGTTTGTTGATAAAAGGTTACTGGATGGTCTTGCTTTAGCTCGGACGACCTAGACCCATAGCTTAGACAATTGCGTCCGTGGATATCTTAATTGAAATAGAAAAAAGAGTGTTCCGAATACGGACGGAACACATAATTCTGTAACGCCGAGTCAGACTTTGACCAGCACGCAATACAGGCTATTCGCAGCTCTAGAGGCTACCTAACTCTATATTGGTACAAGTTTATTGCCAGTCATCAAAGACTTATATAACAAGTGTTCAATGGTTATGCATCAGCTAAGTTTTCTTGACCTGCACCATTTGTTCTTACCTCTTTCTAATTTAGAAGAGCGTCTTCAAAATCATAGATATTAGCGGAAGGAGACCCACGCCTTGAATAAAGCTCTGCAAAGCTGCTTTGCTTATGACTTCATTCTTTACGGTAAGCTGTACCTACTTTATGGTACAGGGGTGTGCACGTATCAAAAAGGGGGTGTGCACCTAGTTTGGCTCCCTTCTGATAAAGGGCTTCAGTATTTTTTCTTAATATAGAACCTGCTGAGTGATATGAAAATTTCATATACCACTCTTCTAGCATAGAAGATCCCGCAATTAAAAGTTTGAAGTAAAGGATGATGGTCGCCGCTGGAATTTTTTACTTGATTTTCGACGCCGTAACTGTATTAAAAAACCACTTATTGTAGTATGAAGTACTATCAGATTTAATGTCATTGTGACGCAGTTGGCGTCGTAAAAATTTTGGTTCCACGTTGCAAGTTTAATTCACTAGCTTATATTATACTATATTGTAGGCAAGTGAGAGAATAAGACGTAGGACAAAGGCATAGTACAACCAAAATAGGGACAAGGTATGCGAAAATGCATTAGTCATGTCTCGCAAACAAATTGACTAACCCAGAGATAGGAATACAAAGAATAAGAGAAAAGTAGGCTAGGCGACGTAAGCCACAATGGGTGGCTCAGAGCGTTTAAGGGGTCCAAATGAACCCCAATGTAAACAATCTCACTTCACATTTTACTCTCAACGAACAACTTAACCTGAATAAACGACAACAACTACCAATCAAAGCATTCGACTCAAGCTCGCGCACCCAATTATTACACCAATCACGCAGCCTACTGTGACATAGTAGCACTTATTGGTCGACATCCTCTGCAAATCCAGATTCAGAAGTGTAGAGTGGCCACATAGTGGGAAGCTCTTTTTGCACTTTTTCAAGAAAACAAGCTTGCCTGAGTCGTACTTTACGAGGAGGACTACAGACGTCCCGTTTTTACACAGTCTTCTACACTTAGTAGCTGGTTGGTGTGGTAACGAAGTTGTGTGGCACACACATTGGAGATTCTGACGTGGGGCCTGTGGTTTAGTGTGCTTTTTAAGTGCCTGTCCCGCCTTCGCACTAGTGAGTATCAATCTCCTTTAGCTGCCCACTAGCTTACGTTAGATCCACACCCGTTGCTACTAAGTTGTGGTAGTCTTTTTCGAGTATTGGATGGGAAAGCGTAATACCCGTGAACCCGAAAACCCTTTTCAAACCGATTCGGAGTGATTAACGCAAAGGCACGCAAAACTTGATAAACTCCGACACGACCTGTGGTTAACGGTTTTTAAGCAGCAGAAACTCGTTAAGCTAATTCGAGACGAGATTCCTGACTCGTTTAACCACGAAACCCGTAATCTGATTCATTCAACTTCCAATATCTTGTTATATCACATAGACAAGGTGGAAGAGGTCGTAACGAACACTTGGGATCACTCGGTTAAGCGCTTCCAGAACACCAAGGCAACCAAGAAGGCTAGAAACTAGATAGGTTAATTCGAAAGTTTCTAGAATAGGTTCGCATTAAGTCCGATAGCTTAGATTGGTAGTTTTCAGGCTCCGAGTTAAGTTCGATACTTTTTAAGAAAGAGAATTTTCTTGATTTACACGCTGTGAAGTCCAACTTCTCATGTCTGGTCGTCGTACCAGAGAAGTTGAGCGTGAATCACCGAATCAACACCCGCGTCAACAAAGTCGAATGAACGACACACCAAACGTAGAGCGAGCCTGCTCTGCGTCACGCACGCGTGTTGCTGCAAGTGCACAACAAGAAGCTGCCAGAGAAGAAAAGCAGAATGTTCAAGGAAACGCTATACCGACGCAAGCGTCAGCTTCTGCACCGGCGCCTGCCGCACATCCTTTTGCTCCTCAGCAAGGGTTCTACCCTGCAGATCCATCCGTCATTCAACAATTGGTGTTAATGATTCAGCAACAGAACTTGCAGTCGCAGGTTCAGCTTCAGACGTTCATGCAGCAGTCACAAGTTCAGTTCAACCAGATGATGAACCGTCAAGGACCCGGTCGAAAGAAGGATCCGCCAACGTATGATGGCAAGTTGAACGAGGACTTGGAGTTGTTTATCTTCTCCACCGAGGACTACTACGCAT
Source organism: Sclerospora graminicola (assembly GCA_001887855.2). NCBI lineage: Eukaryota > Oomycota > Peronosporomycetes > Peronosporales > Peronosporaceae > Sclerospora > Sclerospora graminicola. The sequence continues at coordinate 28,471 of MIQA02024213.1, forward strand.
ACAAGCGTGATGTGATGAATGCAAATTCATCGGAATTTGTTGAAGAAATTACATGCAACCTCGGAAAGTCCGTGCAGAACTGGTGTCGTACCATCTTTGCAGTGGAATGTGCCGCTGCAGGTGTGAACAAGACGTGGCAACTATTCAAGGAAAAGATGCGTCAACGCTTTAAGCCGAAGGATTTTGAGTACAGCCTTCGAGAGCGTCTTTTCGAGCTAAAACAAACTAGCTCAATTCATGAGTACGTGGCAAAGTTCCAGGATCTGCATTCGCAGGCGGAGCTGCCCATCGCGGATCTTGATCGGCGTTTCTACTTCCAGCACGGCCTTCGTGTCGAGACAAGTGCTAAGATTAAGGAAGAGAGTCCAAAAACGCTGGATGAAACAATCAAGATCGCCACAAACTTTGAGTTTGCACATTATGATGGAAAGCCGCCGCGAGCTCAAGGACATAAGAATTTCTCGAAATCAAGTGAAAACTCGTCGCAGTCATCGAACAGGACGAGGAAGGGCAAGAGCGGCAAAAAAAACAGTCAAAACCCATCGTCGAATGGGAATGATGACTGGAAGAAGAATGCAACATGTCATAACTGCAAGAAGAAAGGGCACATCTCGCCCGATTGCACGCAAAAGAAGGAGTCAAACAACTACATCAGTGGTGCTTTTTATGCAATTCTGGAAGTTCAAGCACTTGCATATTGTCAGCCGGAGAAAAACAAAAACGTATCAATTTTCATTGATTATGGCTGCAGTTTAAACGGCATATCGAAAAAACTTGCAGAATCTTTGAATGCTAGTATACACGAAGATGTAACCGATATCATAGAAGTCGATCTTGGCTTTGGACAGATGATACATCGTCCCCGTCGTACCGCAGATATAATTCTTGAAGTTCCTGGTTTTCCGGCAAGGAAGTCAAAGTTCCAGGTGATGCCAATCCCTGAGAACAAAGACGTGATTCTTGGAATGATTTGGCTCCGTGAGCAAAACCCCGAGATTGATTGGAAGACGCTACAGTTGTCGCCCCGTTCGCAAACCGTTCCTGAAAATCCAATACGGTTGACGACGCCATCCGTGCGACCTGCACGTGCTTTGGAAAATCGACGACTCGCTCATGAGAGCCAGAGTCAAGAGATCTTTAATTTTTATCGCCAACACGGACATGAAGGCAATTTCGGTCAAACCAAGTTCATCTCCATGAAGCATTTTGTCAAAGAGTTGCGTAAAGGAAATGTGGAGTGCGTGTTTATGGTGAATCCACACGACTCCGAGAAGGCTGCGAGATTTAAGCAGCAAGGATGGGACGCTTTGAAAAGTAATCCGGCGTTTGAAGTCGCCTGGAAGCGTCGCAATACTGTGTTTCGAACAGAACTACCGAGCACAGTTCCGCCCGTGCGTGAAGGTATTGAACATGTCATCGAACTCAAGCCTGGCACGAAACCCATCCACGTTTCACAGTGGCGTCAGAGCCCTGAGCAACGCAAGGTTATACAAGATTGGACGAAGGAAATGGTCAAAGCGAATATTATTCGCCCGAGTACTTCTCCATTCTCAGCCCCGACCTTTTGCGTGAAGAAACCTGTTGGTTGGCGTATTGTACATGACTTTCGTCAGTTAAACAACAGCACGATACTACCAGCAATCCCAATGCCACGTAAAGAAGATACTTTTGACGCTATGTCAGGCAGTCATTGGTTTTCGTGCATGGATCTTCTATGGGGTTACTACCAAGTGAAGCTCAGAGAGCAAGACATTCCGTTTACTGCGTTTTCGACACCGGATGGCTTGTTTGAGTATCTGGTAACACCAATGGGACTTAGTGGAAGTCCTGGCACATTTCTACGCGTGTTCAGCGATATGCGCGATTGCATGCGCATCTACTTTGATGACATATACGTGTTTACAAGAAGCAAGGACATCAACGAACATCTCGAGGCGTTAGACCGAGTACTTCAACGATGTGAAGATCAAGAGTTGTATATCAAACTTTCGAAGTGTCAGTTCTGCGTTCCAGAGATCCCATGTCTTGGAGATTTTGTCGGTCGCAATGGTGTCCGTATGGATCCCGACAAGGTCAGGATAATAAAAGAATGGCCCGTACCAAAGACAAAGAAGCACATGGAGCGTTTTCTTGGTACAACAGTGTACGTCTCTCGTTTCTGCCCGGAATTCGCGCAGTTCGCTGGTCCGCTTCATGAAAGCATCAAAGGAAAAAGTCTAAGGAGGTAATACAGCTAACGGACCATCAACTTGCTTGCTTTGAGCAACTCAAGTTTCGCTTGTCGTCTCCACCACTGCTAAAGTTACCCGACTTCGCAAAACCTTTTGGCATCAAAATGGATGCATCCAACTTTGCCATTGGGGGAGTTTTGTTTCAAAAGGAGGGAGAGATGGAGTTCCCCATCGCCTATACTGGTAGAAAGATGAAGTCGGCTGAGCTAAACTACCCTGTTCGCGAGCAAGAACTTCTTCCAATCATGCACGCACTGAAAGTGTGGCGTGTCTATTTGCTCGATCGTCCATTTGTTGTGGAAACGGATCACAAGAGCATCGAAACAATATTGACGCAAAAGACGACGAACAGACGTGTTGCACGATGGTTCAATGAACTCGCTGAGTTCCAACCACAGTTTAAGTGGATTCCAGGTCACACAAATGATGTAGCAGATGCTTTGTCACGGAATCCCGAATTTGAGCACAAAGCAGCTCAAGTCAGCTTACAAGATCTCTTGAAGGCTGCAGCAAGCCGCGAGATCGTGGCAACTATTGAGATTAGTCCCGTTTCGGTCGAAGAGACGACCAGAAGACTATACAAGTCGGGTCCTCGTACATGTGACATCATGAGTAAGATGACAGGAGGTATAAAAATGCCGAAGCACACTGTCATCGATGGTCTTCTCTATTATCAGACCATGGAAAATGAAGAACCAAGACTTGTGATTCCAGACGATGAAGATTTAAAAAATCGTGTGATCTTTGAGAACCACGATGTTTTGACCGCTGGCCATCCTGGCTACTACAAGACGTACATCGCCGTCCAGAAAAAATACTACTGGCCGCGTATGTCGAAGTACATTCAGCGTTACGTCAACAAGGCTAGACAGATGAAGCCACCAGGTCTACTCAATCCTTTAAGTATTCCATCGGGAAGATGGGTTGAAATTTCCATGGATTTTCTGGTATCGTTACCGAAAACCAAGGAAGGAAATGATGCAATCATGGTAATTGTCGATCGTCTGACGAAACGTGCCAAGTTCATCGTAACTAAGACGACTGCATCAGCGGAAGATACCGCAGATCTTTTCATGAAAATTTATATGAAAGATCACGGTCTGCCAAAGACTATTGTTTCCGACCGTGATTCAAAATTCACGTCGAAATTTTGGACTTCAGTGACATCGATCAAGACCCAACACAACCTCTCGTCTGCGTTTCGGCCCCAAACAGATGGACAAACCGAACGTACGAATCGCTTCGTCGAAGATTATCTCCGAGGTGTTGTGAATCCCGTCCAGAATGACTGGGTTGAGTTTCTGCATTTGGCAGAATTTGCGTATAATCGCAGAGTGCATTCATCAATTGGAATTGTCACCATTTGAAGCTGATCTCGGCTATGTACCGTACATGCAAGATGAGATAGCAGCTGACCCGGAGTTCAAAAAGTTGAACAAGTCAGCTCAGGATTTTCTCATTCAGCAAGAAGTCTTTTTGAAAAAGGCACAAGATGCAGCACAAGAACGTATGAAGTCATACTATGACAAGAACCGCAAGCAGCAAGAATTTGAAGTCGGTCAACTCGTGCTTCTTAACGGCAAGAATCTTGATATTCACCACAAAGGCTTTGCATCGACAAGAAACTGGCGCCAAGGTTTGTTGGACCCTACCCCGTCGTGAAGAAGGTCCATCAAGATTCGTATGAAATTGCCATGTCAAAGGATCTTCGTATCCATCCCGTTTTTCACACGTCGCTACTCAAGATCTATCGCAAGGATGATAGACGCCAGCAGAAAGCCGCCAAGGTACTCCTCGCCGACGGTACGGAAGGGCAGTTAGTCCAAGCAGTCATCGGACACCGTAAGCGTTATGGCAAAGACGAGTACAAGATTCATTGGCTGGGTGAAAAAGTTCGCCAGGCCACGTGGGAGCCCATCGAAAATTTAAAGCAAATTCCAGGCTTGATCGCAGAATATTGGAGCTCCAAGAAGGGAAGTCTTCTCTCGAAGGGAGGTCATGTGACGCAGTTGGCGTCGTAAAATATTTTGGTTACACGTTGCAAGTTTAATTCACTAGCTTATATTATACTATATTGTAGGCAAGTGAGAGAATAAGACGTAGGACAAAGGCATAGTACAACCAAAATAGGGACAAGGTATGCGAAAGTGCATTAGTCATGTCTCGCAAACAAATGGACTAACCCAGAAATAGGAATACAAAGAATAAGAGAAAAGTAGGCTAGGCGACGTAAGCCACAATGGGTGGCTCAGAGCGTTTAAGGGGTCCAAATGAACCCCAATGTAAACAATCTCACTTCACATTTTACTCTCAACGAACAACTTAACCTGAATAAACGACAACAACTACCAATCAAAGCATTCGACTCAAGCTCGCGCACCCAATTATTACACCAATCACGCAGCCTACTGTGACAGAAATAGTTTTGCAGTCAAGTTGAGAATAAAGTCGCAGCTTTCGCGGCAAATTATCAATTTCTCTGATAGTAAGTAAGAGCCTGAAAATTAATTAAGTTAACTATCTCTGTTTTATACCCGTTAATCTTAGTTTATCTAGTAAGGGAATTAGATCTTTCATGCTTCCCTCTTTTAATTATAATTTGCTATAGGCGAGTTTTGCAGTTGAGTATACTCATAGTTGGCAAAACTG
>MIQA02024214.1:0-50207 GCA_001887855.2 Sclerospora graminicola
ATCACTTCTTGCATCACTTCTTTGTGCGTTTTACGCTTCTCTATCCCTTTTTCTGCCGGATCGCCATCTCCACCGCCAAAATGAAGGTTAGAGACAATCTCTTTCTCTATCCGTCGATTTTCGTCCGACTCGTCATTTTCTTCCAATCCATCGTCCGGATTGAACCTGTCGTAATCATCGTCCGTAAGTTTCGCACCTTTATGCGTTAAAAAGAGACCATCACTCTCTCCCTCCTGCTCCGAGTCCGAGTCCTGTAGGGCATATAACGACGCATTGCGCATCTTGCGCTTTCGTTCTGTCTGGAAGCGGACCATCATTTTGTCCTCGATAGAGAGACTCGGATCTTGTTCGCCAATCCGTTTGTCCTTAAACACGTTACTCTTATTACGAGCCCTGAACTCTTCACCTAACGTTTTGCGACGTTTACGCTCGGCTTCAGCTCGCGCAGCAGCGACGTTGCGGCCAGCGCCTTTGACCCGACGACCGATCACTTCGTGTTTCTGTTTCGTAGCATTACTTCGGACATCAAATGGATTTGAGCCACGCAAGCTACTGGCGCGGATAAACCCATGTTTCTGTTTCTTCCCGATAGACACTTTCTTGCTGCTGCTTTTCTTAAACGCCATGATAGTTAGTTGGCTATGGAAAGCCAACCAAAAAACTAATGCCAGGAAGTGAAATACCGGTATACATGTACAGTATACATAGTATGTATCTGTACATGTATACACTACAATAAATAACTTCGAAGTAATTTACCGGTATATAGGGTGCCAAAAGGTGACTCAAATGGTTTTAAATGGTTTGAAATATTTTACATATTGTTTTAAACATTTTTTGGTAAAATACGACAAAGTTACGGTTACTGCGCTTTAATAACTAAGAAGGGGGCAGGTTACTCTTCAGAATTTCCGTTGAATTCACTAGGTACATCTAGTGGTTATAAGTTAAAGTGATGGTTTGTATATTCCAGGAGCGACCTAAAAAAGGCTTGCTTCTTTTTCCCATTTCCCGCTCAGTATTAAAGTAACTTATGGATAAGTTGACTACACTTACTAAAGCGGGAAATTTCAGTTATTTATTGTATAGTTGGGCGCTTTTAAAATCATATCCCCAAAACCATAGACTCACCCCCAATATACAGTCGAACCCATATTAGCTACGAAAAAACGAACAAATGCACAGCCAGTTGTTTTAGAGGAAGGATACAAAAGAATTATTAATGACCTCTTTCTAAGTCAGAAAGAACTCTTAAACAGTGTATGTGTGGAAAAGGGTATATCTCATGATTTCAGTGGTTACCTTTTCTTGTAGCGGTTTCTCCAGCTCCCGCAGCGGTACTTGACCAGCACATACGATCACATTGTTGACACTCAATACGTGCTTTTCCCAGTCAAGCCAGCCGCTCCCGAGTCGATAGCCAGCCGCTTAGCATCTAATTCATGAAAAGGGCATTAATATATTGAAATAAACATTGTCTCGATAACATTTAACGCTTACGTTCCATTTGAAGAGGTATGATTTAGCAACGTTTTCATAACCCAAGCGTGGGTTCACCAAACAGCTAGTTGTGACGCCTGAATGTGTGATCCAAGCATGCTTGGTTGCAGCCTACGAACGTGTTAATATCGTCCACGCGGCCTTCTCCTCTTTGCGGACACAATCTGTATCTGCGAGGAACGGTCATAAAATTGACACCATATCTACAAGAAGGCAACAACAAATCCCACATCACTCTAAAAATAGCAAATTCCACACAGGAATCACAAAAACACACTTTCCAGCTCTCTCCTCTGCAAAGATCTTCTCAGCGACGTCTGGCATATTAAGTCGTCACAAGAGGAATGGAGACTTTGCCTTTTATATTTTGGGTTACCCACAAAAACCCACGATGTGGTACACTCGTTGCACAGGTTAGAATACGTGCCTCGTACCATCCAATCCCTGCATTGTTAATTGAAGCACCGGCAGCCTCAATTTCTTTTGAGAGAATCACAATCTCGTCCCACGTGCATCCTTTTTCAACCAAATCTAGCTTTGATAAACGGAAGATAATAATGAAATCGTTGCGTACCGCTACACGCACAGCTTTGACGATTTCGACAGGAAACTTAAGTTCTCAAGGTAAAGTTGACGACTTCCTGAGCAACGAACGACACCACCACAGAAAGCAACAAGAGAACGCAACTCGATAGCAGAGTAGAGGGATATTTCAACTTTTCATCGAATCTGCATCACTTATTCTTGATGATTGCATTTCTTTTGCGAGTAAAATCTGAATAGCTGCTGAATGCCAGCTTGGACAATTTTCACCACTTCATCGGCATCCGCGTTATTGTGCAGGAATGGCTATCGACGGTGGCGTTCGTCGAACTCCAGGAGACTCCACATAACTGCCCCGTACGACCAAACTTCGCTCCATCCGAAAAACATGAGCCCATGGTGAAGTGGTCCTGGAATTAACGGGCTAATGAGAAGTGGATACACTCACCTGATTGGTAGAAATGTTGGTCCCAGCCAGCTGCCCGGATCGGCCACCATAAGACGCAGGATGACAGCTGCCTGGTGTACTCACAAGCGACAGATCAGTGCAAGGCATGGAATTACATAAAACGTACTTCTCGGCTCAACTGTTTTAGCCAGTTCTTGGCCGGGCCCTTCATCAGATCAGCGAAAATCGGACATCTTTCACCTTCCGGTGTTTTATCTCTGAAGAAAGCTGATTTCGTCCGACTTAACCAGGCTCTCGCCTGATCATCATCCACTTCCTTGCCGGCGAAATCTTTTAATTCAGAGATCAAGCCAGACGACGGTGATCAGGAGGCCCGGAACCAGGTCAGCTAGGAGCTGGATGGCCGTCGATGGTGGAGCTGGATGGCCGTCGATGGTGGATGTAAGTGGCCAAGGGCGGATCGGCTAAATGATGTGCGTATGAAGGGCCCTGAGGAAGGCTATGCTCCTGTTGAAGCCGGATGGGACGCTGACGGTGGATGCTTGGCCGCTAAAGGAAAATCGAAGTCGGCGGCCAGGTGTGTCCAGGTCGAGGTGGATGGCTATCCAGGTCGAGCCGGATATTTGGTGTACGATACACAAAAGGGTATCCAGGTTGAGCTGGATATTTGGTGTACGGTACACAAAGGGCATCTGACTGGGCTATTTCAGGTAAGGCACATAACTATCCAGCCAGGTTATTTTGAGTAGGTTACACAAAAGGTTGTATTATTTTGGGTAGGTTACACAAAAGGATGTATTGGATCTAGGGATAAAATCAGTATACGTTTCGTTTTCTAAGACGCAAGTTGTTTTCATTGGTTCACAGCAGAGGGCAAAAAAGGTCCCCTCTTGCTGCTATTGGTTTGCCTGGGGAAGGTTAAGAGGAACCCACCGGAAGTCCCCTGACCGAAAGTCGTCGCGTGACCTATACTCAGCTCAATTCGCCCGTGTTTTGAACACGGTTTATCTCTATTGGAAATTGTGCTAACGTTTTGGCCTACTGTGGAAGATTGTGGAGTGTTATTTGGATTCCCTATTACACACAAGATTGAATTTACTCCTTTATTATATTTGATTTAGCTGACCGATCGAGTATCCTCGGTCCAGCCGTTGCGGTATACAAACTTCAAGTATAACGTCAATCCTGCTCCCCGGTGAAGATTTCCGCCCAGGAGCAACCCTAATCCTAACCCTCGTCTCCCTATTCGACGGACTTTTAACTTTTCGCCCTAAAGTCCACCAAGAGAGCGTAACCGCCAGTGCTGACGGGTACACAAGGTGAGCTTTACAACCATGGATCATCCAAGTCGTCACGACCAAGGTAATGGAAGTGACCGATCCAGCCGACTGGATGCTGGCTCGGATCAAGACCTTGATGGACGGAGTACCCCCTCCGAAAGTCAGTCAAATCTGCCCCCCCCCCGTGGGTGTTCGCATCTCAGAAGGGACTTCTGAGAGCGATACACCACAATGGTGCGCGTGCCCGGATCTCTTGGTGACCTGGATATCACGCGAGTCCCTAGTGGGCGAAAGACCAAAACCTGTCAAATTTGTTGAAGACGTTGTGTCGGGTGCATTGGAGGAAGGCATATCGCCCCCAATGCTGCTGAAGATCGAAGGATGTGATGGTCGACTCGGACTGGGGGAGTACGAGGTCGACATTAAAGAAGAAGTTACTCCCCTGGAAGCTACTACTGGAGCTGGGCAGGATTACGGTACTAGTCACTATAGTGCTGGCCACTATGCCCCAGCTGGAGCCGGCTCGGGTTATGGTGCAAGTCACCGTAGTCCAAGGGAGGATCATGGTTTCGACCATGATCCGAAGAAACAAATGCATGTAATGAATATCAAAGCAGAAAAAATAAAAAGAAGAATCGAAGGCTAGATATGACCAGAGTGGGAAGCTGGCTGGATCAGGATCAAGTCACTATCCAGGTCACCTACCCCTGAAAAAGCTGGATTGGAAAGAGCCGGATTATTCACCTCGCAAGGATAGACCACGTTTTGAAGAAGAGGGAGAAAAGCTGGACGGCCTATCACAAAAGGTTACGGAAACCGACCTGGAGCGTGCCCACCACCTTCGCGAGTTGGGTCAGTTCTTACGGACGGATGGGGTCTTGAAGATAACTCCACCACAAATCCTGGGTGGATTGGAAGGTCCCGTCTCTTCCTCATCTCTCTCAGACAGCCACGTGTCCCTCATTAGAGGGCTGTTCGATCAGCTCAAGCAAGCCGGCATCAACACCGGCGCTTTCGACCCGAACCAGTTGTTCGACGTGAAGGCGGATAGGATGAAGGAGGCATCCAGCGCACTTCACGACCGCTTGGTACCGCTAGTGGGCTTCTCTCCGTCGCAGAAGATGGCGGCAACAACTGAAGCGACCCACCTTCACCACTGGCAGCAGGCAGACCAGTCGGAATACACTCAGGTTCTTCACAGTACGAGTCTTCCCCTTCAGAAGTGGATTCGACGGACTCATCTGTAGGTATTACCCGCATGGCACTTGGTCCTAGGGGAGCAGCGCGTGTGGCAATGGCCACAAGTTTTATGGGATACGAAGATCCAGATGCGCCCGATCGGAAGGAAGCCAGACAGCATAGCGTTCAGACCCGGACGGCAAAGGCGGATCCAGATCCAAGAGGCGAAGACGTGGATGTGCGAATTAAGAAGGAATCCCGAGCCGGCAGCCAAGCTGGCCCCCAAGTCACCCCTCAAGTGGACTCTCCAGCTTGCACTCAAGTGCCGCATCACCTTCAGAACATGTTCTCGACGATGGTGGAAAGATACTTGGAGGAACAACGTCGGGTTAGTGCCAGCCGCTGCAGTCCAGCATCACTGGACCAGCCGGCTGATCGTGGGAGTCGGGTGCCCGAACCAGCCCAATATTATGCGAGGGAACCGATCGTCGAAGACATGGAGTCAGTGCAGCCCAGGCAGAGTGAGCCCCGTGCCGTCCCGCCAAGTCGCCGACCTGGACGGCCAGCGAATAGGAAGCCGTCTCTCAGTGACGTGGATATGGAGTCGGCCAGGTCAGCAAGGTGCCACTATGATCCGGATGACCTGGATCTGGGGATGTCTCGCCGAGTCAATATGACCTCAGTCCAAGCTTTTGATCCGAACTCAGGGGCGATTACCAGGGTTCGGATGTCAGCCTCGTCCGAGTTGAAGGATTTTACTGGACGAGACATGGATGACGACCAGGCCCGAGGATGGCTAAGCAAGACGAAGTCAGCATTCCTCAGAGACCGTACGCCGGACTATGAGAAGTGCCTGATTTTCGGAGACTTGATAAAAAGTCCAGCAAAAACCTGAATCCAGTAGCTCAGCCGGGAAGTCCGAGCCGATTGGAGGGAGCTGGTTGAAGCTTTTGGAGATCAATATTGCGGATCGGGAATGTCGGTGGCACGCCAGTACTCTCATACCAAGAAGCGGGCAGATGAGACCCCTCTGGAATACCTCCATCGTTTGAATGTCGCAGGAATGAGGGCCAGCATACCGGTTGAAGAAGATGCCAGCAAGTCGGAAGCTCCCCGAGAACATGTGGAACATTTCATCAGCACGTTGGACGACCGGGAGCTGCCAGATCAGCTTGCGCTGCTGCGACTGAAAAATACTACGGAGTTGGAACTGACGCTACGGACTTATCAAAGAGCGAAGAAGCGAGGCCCAAAGGCAGCAGTTGTAACGGGCAGGTACAAGTCACGTTTTAACCCAGATCAAGGAAGCCGGCCGCCATTCACCAGGACGGCCCGAGCCGTCCGCATGGTGGCCCGAGAGTCGGATGCAACCAGTTTTGAAGAGGAATGCCAGAGATCTGGGAGCGAATCCGAAGAGAACCAATTCTGGTATCTGTTCTCAGCGGAAGCCAGTCAGCAGTCCAGGCTACCATCTGGGTCAGGCCAGCAGAAGGATTTTCCGGCTCGAACTGACCCGGATTATCCCAAACGGAAGTGCACCCACTGTGGGTCCATCATGCATGACGACAGAAGCTGCTGGAAGCGCCTGACCTGCAAGAAGTGCGAAAGGAAAGGACATCCAGCTGAACACTGCCTGGTCACCTGCAAAACTTTCGGAGAGGTCCACGAGGCTGGAATCTGCCCCATCGAGGAATTTTACAACCAGATGAAGAAGTGGTATGTCCCGACCAAGCACCCTGGAATGTTGCCACCAGGGGTGGAAAAGATGTTAAACTAGATCGCTCGCCAGGTTGGAATTGGGTTCGAGCCGAGCGGTCTAGTATTAGTATCTATGCATATGTCGGTAAGGAGGATAATCGAGAAGCAAAGCAAAGCGTAACCGACAATACATGTAAGTTTGACGATTACGTCACCCGATCCCCGGGCAGCAGGGCTGGCCCTTTCCTGGTGAGCAGTATACGAACGGACGAATATTCTCGGTCTGAAGTGGTTATGGAACTGAATTTATTACCCGGTGAATTGCGAGGTTATTGGAAATACCATTCGCCGGATAAGTGGTTTAAGCAAGCCAAGACCGATGGTAAGATTAATAACCAGAAGGCCATCAGTGCGTTTTGACTCTGGCACAAAAGTGTTCATCGTTGACACCACCTTTGCTCGTAAAGTTGGGTGTGAAATAGATGAGACGAAGCGGCAAGAGCGTATCGGTAGTGGAGAAATTTCTACATGACCAAGGAAGAACAAGAGTTAAGATTACGCTGGCTGGGTCTTTGGTGTACTACTTTACCGCCTGGGTAGGTAAGCTAGCCGGGCAGGATGCAATTCTGGGGATGGGCTTTATGGTCCCAGCCGGCATACGACTGGATTTATTTCATGGGACATTGACGTTGCCTGACGAGGTTCAGAACCAGCTGGCTGGCCGGCGATTTCCTATATGGTGTCCACGTTCAGTTTCTCAAGTTAGGTCGGTTTGTAAACGTGCCAATGGGACGGACGGTGGAAGTAACTGTGCGACCACACGACAGGCGGCGTAAGTTATGGCTGACAAGGGGCGAGTGTTGGGTGCCCTCGTTCGTTAAAGGGGAAGGTCAACTCAATTACATAAGCGTGACCAACATCTCAGAACAGCCCCTCACCTTGCATGAGGGCGTCATTTTTGGAGTGTGGCTGGCCGAGGACAAAGTGCCCCGCCGGCCAGGTTATGTCACTATTGGCTCAAGACGCTATATCGAGTGACAAAACCTGGCCTTCCAAGGCAACTACCGATGTGGTCAGTGAAGAGGAACCGGTGGAAGAAAATCAGGTTCCAGTGGTGGCTAAACCAGAGTACCGGACTCCTTCTAGAATACTGACGCGTAGCCGGCCATCGCCGAATCCGGCTGAACATGGCGGCCGAGACCCTTCCCCAGTCGCTAAACTGGTTTTGTCCACACCGTCTAAGACGGGCGAACGGCTGGATCAGAAGAGGAGACAAGTCGGAGTCACATGTGCGGCCACCTCCGATGCTGGCTTGCCGGGTGAGCAGGATGAAGCTGGATCGACTAATCCAGCTGACCTGGATTCGGAAAATCCAGCTGACCTGGATTCGGAATTATCCGAAGATGACCAGGATGGGAATCCAGCTCACCTGGATACGGAATTAACCGAAACCGACCAGGATGGAAATCTACCTGACCCGGATTCGGAATTAACCGAAACCGACCAGGTCTGTATTCATGAAGGGGGCGACCTATACGTCGAAGGCATGGAAGATCAGATGACAGTGCTACCTGAGGTGACTCCCTGCCCACCAGCGGTTACTATGGACGATCTACAGGCTGGAGACCCAGACGTGACCACTCCGGAGGAGATCAGCAGGCTAAAGGATATCATATGGAAAAGGAGACATCTGCTGATCGGCCCAGAAAATGCACTACCTCCGGCCGCCCATGGGGGTGTATGTGACATCGATGTGGGTAACACCAAACCGGTAGCGGAAAAGTTCCGGAGAGTCGCCCCCAGAATCGGTAAAAGCTGTCGGAGTTCATTAAAGGACTGCTGGCTACCAAGATCATCCAGCCGTCCACCTCGCTATGGGCGTCACCCATCGTAATCATTATAAAGAAGAACGGGGTGGATATAAGGTTGTGCATCGACTACCGACTGGTAAACCGGCTGACTAAGCTAATGGTTTACCCGATGCCGTTGATTAACGACTTGCTGGAAAAGTTTTGTGGTATTGCTCGTTAGACATGGCTAGTGGATTTTGGGTGGTCTCTATGACCGATCGTGCACGGGATATCTCTGCGTTTGTTTCCGCCCTTCGGGTTGTTCGAGTGAAACCGGATGCCGTTCGGCCTCAAAAATGCCCCACAAATTTACCAGCGGCTAATAGACAATGCGTTGTATGGGCATTTCAAGATCAAGGCAGACCAAGATCTTGCCCTGGTCGGTGACATATTCACCGAAGGTGACCCGGACCCCGACCCAAAACCTTCAGTTTGGGGCGGCGATCCTACATTGATGGCATTCTCGTGACGGCTACTACTTGGGATTTGCTATGTGAAGAAGTGGAACAATTGATGATTACGTGTGAAAATTGGAATCTCTCGATTAGTTTACCTATTTGGGTTACCAGGTTTCGATTGCTGGACTGGAAGCCAATCCAAAAGATCTGGAATCCTTGAGTAATCTGCCTTTCCCGCGGTCATTGAAGGCCATACAATCCTTTTTGGTCAGCTTGAACTATTACAGTCGTTTCATTGAGGACTTCGCGGTATATGCCGCTGCGTTGTATGAGTTACGGGAGGTGGATTACAACAAGCTGATAGAGCAGGATCGGATAGGAGAAAAGCTGGCCCTGCCAACAATATCAGCGAATGCGATGCTGACCGGGCCAACTATTTCGGCCAATGACGAGCTGGACCCGCAGGAAGCCGGCTCCTCAACTCCAATGCGGCCCGACCAGACGACCACATGACCAGGGCGATGGCGGCCTTCGGCATGCTGAAAGAAAAGTTGGCGACCACACCGGTTCTGAAGCACTTTGATGATGATAAGGTGCCCGTGTCATCATCTATGCTAACAAGTGGGCTATCTCAGCTGCCCTAGTGCAGGATCATGGTAGAGTTTATTTTCCTGTGATGTTCACCAGCCGGACTCTGAAGACTAACGAAGTGAATTATGGGCTGGTGAATAAAGAAGTTTTGGCTTTACTACGGATTCTGGATGAGTGTTACACGATGTTGGTATCTCGCCCTATTAAAGTGTTATCCAGACGGGCGACCCTGTCATGGCTTCTTACAGCAAACGGAATTGATGACCGGGTGGGTAGATGGGCTGCACTGTTGCCCAGTGGTCTCTAGAAGTGATCAAGTGCACTAAAGGAGAAGAAGAGATATTGGGCACATTAGCAGCCAGCATCACTCCAAGGGCAGAAGTGGAAGAAGCACTGATAGCGATAGCGCCCCGGAAGCAGCCACGACAATCCATCACACTCCCGCTACCAACAGTAGCTGATGATTCTGAGCTTTGACGGGTCGGCGAGCGTCAAGAAGGGAGTGGGTGCCTATAGTGTCATCTTGTGGAAGCTGCCCGAGTGGAAAGTGGTTGCCGCTGCTTCGGATTTCACACCTGGCATAACTGTGAATGAGGCGGAATACCGAGGATTGTTGCTTTGCCTAGATTTGCTGGCCGACTCGACACAGGGGCGGATTATGATATGCGGTGACTCCAATCTGGTGATCGGACAAATCACTGGGGAGATAGACTGCAATCCCCCCCCCGACTAAGGCTGTTGAATGCTCGGGTTATGTCATCCCTGAGAAGGTGACCAGAGCACGAATTGCTACATGTTATGAGATACTGGAATAAGAGTGCAGATCACCTGGCCACGCTGGCTATGCGCGACCAAGTCGGAGTCACGGTTTCTGATCCAACCTTGCTATCGGATCTGGCAGAGATCAATCGATTGCCAGAACATAACCGACCTGCTGATACTGAGGAAGCAGCGCGGGTGAACACTGTCACCCGGTTGCAAAAACGCCGTTCACTGGCCACTTGTTCACCACCTACAGAAGTGATGAATGAAGGGATAGTGCAACGGTTGCGGGTAAAACGGATCATCAAAGCGCAAGATGAAGAGGGGTGAATAGTGAATCTTAAAGCATACCTGAAAGGGGAAGTGGAAAAGTTAAGTGCAGAACAGACCAAAGAATGTTTTAAGATGGCCTCAGACTATGAAGTGGATGAGAACGCGTTGTTGTTTTTCTATCGAGATGCTGACCAGTCAGAATTGATAGGGATAAATCTGCCCGGCTAGTCGTGCCGACTACCTTGCAGACGGATATCCTCCACCACTATCACGTAAGTTTGGAAGAGGGACATCAGGGCATTGGGCGGACCTATCATAAGATCAAGGCACATTTCCACTGGCGAGGTCTCTATCGCAGTGTGCAGGCTTATGTTGGAAGTTGTCCGGATTGTGAAACAGGGAAAGGCCGGTCGACCATTAAAGGGCGGTCACCTGGAAATATACAAGCCACCTATCCTTTTCAAGTCATTGCGATGGACCATATCCCATCTTTACCTAAATCTTGAAATGGATATAACGAGCTGTTGATCTGGACGGATTTGTTTACCGGGCTGGTCATAGCTAAAGCCAGTTCCACCCGTACCGCGCGCGCAGCAGGAGGCTGAGTTATGAGGAATGTGTGTTTAGACGTTTCGTGGCAAGCGAGGTCATCAAGTATGATAGGGAACCTGGATTAATGGTGGATGTGTTCCGATCCTTCAACACGATTTTGGGACAAAACCAGAGCGCGACCATGGCCTATCGCCCCCAAGCGAACGGGAAGGCCGAAAGAATGGTCCAGACTCTGACTAGAGCCCTTAAGATGTATGTGGTGGAGGCCGATCAGCACGACTGGGATGAATACGCTGAAAAGCTGGGTTTTGCTATTAATTCGCCGTACGATCGGGTAAGGGGAGACACCCCTTTCTATTTAGCGTATGGATGGGATCCTAGATCCACCTTGGAAGCCTCCATCTTAATTGGGTGTACTCAAATCCGTGATCGGGACGCTCGTCGTTGGAGAATGGGGGTACAACGCCATGACTCGC
Source organism: Sclerospora graminicola (assembly GCA_001887855.2). Lineage (NCBI taxonomy): Eukaryota > Oomycota > Peronosporomycetes > Peronosporales > Peronosporaceae > Sclerospora > Sclerospora graminicola. The sequence goes on from MIQA02024214.1 coordinate 11,512, forward strand.
TGGCACGTGAACAAGTAAACGAACGCCTGCTATCCAGGACCGCGCCGGTCAGAACAATGACCAAGTCAGGAAGAATAATATAGAACCAGGTTCCCAGGTATGGTTATATCTGGATCGAGTCAAGGAAGGTTACGCACGGAAGTTAGCCCATATATGGCATGATCCTTTCCGAGTAGCAGAGCTGGTCGGGGAGCACGATGTTAAGCTGGATACAGCAGGCACTGATTACAACGTTTTTCCAATAGTGCACGTCTCCAAGATGAAGTTGGTGAGACATTTCCCGGATCGCCCGAGTACGCACCAGGTATCGGAGAACGACCGGTTCGACTTTGACGAAGCCCTGCTGCCAAAAGATAGCTGGGACAAACCGCTGGATCCAGACGAATATGAAGTGAATCATGCGCGGAAAATAATATCCGTGTTGTCGTCTTCTAAGCCAGGTCAAATGTTTTTTCTTCAAGAATGAGTCGAACATTTTGTACCTGCTTGTGGCATATGGGGGAAGTGAATCATGCGCGGAAAATGATATCCGTGTTGCCGTCTTCTAAGCCAGGAATGTTTTTTTCTCCAAGAATGAGCCTTTACCTGCTTGCGGCATGTGGGGGGAGTAGACACATTGGAAAATGAATCAGCAGCACAATTTGAATAAAATGGTGGTCGGTACGAAGGAAGCGGCGAGTTCAAAAGATGCACTTGTTTCGCCATGTGCACATCATTTTAAGATCTTCAAAATGAGAAATTTCACTTTCAGAGCCGGGTTGAAGCTGAGGAAAAGAATCATGAAAAGGCTTCGAGAAGGTGAAGGGTGTGAACAGAGCTTAAAACTTGAAAACGTACGGCAAAGCTCATGCTATGGAGGAGAAATACGCGGGAGATATACGGCGTGAACTTCATCAAAAGACCGGAGGTTGAGAAAAAGGAGGCGAATCGGCTAGCCCATTAGCATAAAGCGCAGACGATTGTGTTAAGAAGACATGTCGCGGCCAGCGAGCTCCTTTTTCACGAAGCAAATACACGTGTGCAAAATGCAAATGAAGAAACCACGCTGTTGCGCTCACAGTTTGTACAAAGGGAAAGGGATATCAGTGAATGGAAATTGAAGGCGGGAGCGCTAAGAAGCGAGCTATCGAGTCTCAAATTTCGACTACAAGACGATACATCACGTACGTCTCCAACACCTGTTGGACCTTTCCTCTCGTTGTTTCAACGGCATGTGAAGGACCACGCGTGAATGTGGCACCCGTGACGTCACTTCAGACCCTTCATCCCGGTGGACGTCTGCCGGTTGCTCAATTGCCAAAAATTGAAAGGTTGCGCGATTCGAGCAGGCATTCACTGGATGACGTGTACTATTTAAGACGCTGAGGACTTCTACAGCTTTCCGAAGGCAGAATAAGCGATGAATAGGCTTGGTTTCTATTCCTATCTGCCTAAGAGGTAGAAAATGGTTTCTACCCTTGACCAACCACATTTCCGTTTCGTTTGCTCGTCGCCGTAAGGAATATTTACGGGAGGGAATTAACGGCAAGCAGGCGGAGGCCTTTGATGATTACCGACTGTAAATCGGCATCACAAAAGACGTTTATGGTAAACTTTTTAAACATCTGGAGGGCTTGCTGTGAGTATGTGTGGTGTAGTCGCTCTCAGAAATCCCTTCTGAATGCGAACACCCACGGGGGGGGGGGGGCAGATTTGACTGACTTTCGAAGGGGGTACTCCGTCCATCAAGGTCTTGATCCGAGCCAGCATCCAGCCGCTGGATCGGTCACTTCCATTACCTTGGTCGTGACGACTTGGATGATCCATGGTTGTAAAGCTCACCTTGTGTACCCGTCAGCACTGGCGGTTACGCTCTCTTGGTGGACTTTAGGGCGAAAAGTTAAAAGTCCGTCGAATAGGGAGACGAGGGTTAGGATTAGGGTTGCTCCTGGGCGGAAATCTTCACCGGGGAGCAGGATTGACGTTATACTTGAAGTTTGTATACCGCAACGGCTGGACCGAGGATACTCGATCGGTCAGCTAAATCAAATATAATAAAGGAGTAAATTCAATCTTGTGTGTAATAGGGAATCCAAATAACACTCCACAATCTTCCACAGTAGGCCAAAACGTTAGCACAATTTCCAATAGAGATAAACCGTGTTCAAAACACGGGCGAATTGAGCTGAGTATAGGTCACGCGACGACTTTCGGGACGGATCTGCGTTCCTGACTTATCAGGATTTAAAAGCTGAGCTAAAGTTCAACTTCGAAGCTCCGGAAATGGAGCTTAGCTGCCGTGAAGAGTTCATGGAACTCAGGCAGGGCAAGCTGAGCCTACATGCGTACGCTCAGAAAATACAATATTTGTTGTCAAATATTGTATACGAGCCGGTGCCCCCTGCCATGCAGGTCACCGCCTTCATGAAGGGACTGAATGACGGTCCCATCAAACAGAGTCTTTATCGGGTTCCCCCAAAGACTCTGAGGGATGCTATCGACCAAAGCATCCGGGAGGAATTCAGCATGCGTCAATCAGCAGCGCATGCTGGGGTTAGTCGAAAAGCGCAAGCGCCTTTCGACTTTAACATGCCGCCAATGCAGCATGTTAATACCAATAACAACTTCCAATCGAGACGAAGTTCACACTTCGTCCCGAGACACCAACACCCGCGCCAGGGCGCGGGCGGAGGAGGTCCAGAACCTATGGACCTATCGGTTGCAGTTGCCTCGACTCCGAGGCAACCGAAGAACAAGAAGTTCCTTCGCTGCAATCGATGCGCGAAGATGGGCCATTACGCCCATGAATGTATGGCGCCGCGTCCGGCACCACGCAGTCAGCGGACTGGACAGTCTGCTGGCAAGCGACATCAACAGGGGCAACCCTCTGTTGATGCAAAAAACGTCAACAACCAGTAGGGGCGGGGCGCCCTACTGGACGGGTTATCTCACATGCCGACATCGGGCATGTGAGGATAATAGCCCCAGACGGGACTATGTCCTGTCAACGTGTGCAGGGTGAAGAGAAACCTCTCATCACCCTGGAAGTTAAGCCGCATGGAAACGATGTCCCCATGCGTGCTCTGTTTGACACAGGAGCGTCAAACAATTTCGTTAGAACTGAGGTCCTAACGTCGTTGAACTTCGAGGAGATTGAATCTCCACGAAGCATGTTGTCAGTCCGGTTAGCAACAGGTGCAACCGTGACTATACCAAAGCGTGTAATTCGCACACGCTTCGAGTTAGACGAACTGTCGTTCGAGGACGAATACATCGTCCTCGATCTTGACGACAAGTTCGATGTTATCTTGGGCATCCCTTGGATATCCAAGCGTTAACCAACGATCGACTGGGTTAACCTGTCGATCGACTGCGGCGGTCTCACAGGATCTGATCACCCTGTGAGTAATCCGGCTGTATCTAATGATACAACCGCAGGGTCAGACAGTCTGGTGGGTATCAGGGGACTTCCGGTGGGTTCCTCTTAACCTTCCCCAGGCAAACCAATAGCAGCAAGAGGGGACCTTTTTTGCCCTCTGCTGTGAACCAATGAAAACAACTTGCGTCTTAGAAAACGAAACGTATACTGATTTTATCCCTAGATCCAATACATCCTTTTGTGTAACCTACCCAAAATAATACAACCTTTTGTGTAACCTACTCAAAATAACCTGGCTGGATAGTTATGTGCCTTACCTGAAATAGCCCAGTCAGCTCAACCTGGATGCCCTTTGTGTACCGTACACCAAATATCCAGCTCAACCTGGATACCCCTTGTGTATCGTACACCAAATATCCGGCTCGACCTGGATAGCCATCCACCTCGACCTGGACACACCTGGCCGCCGACTTCGATTTTCCTTTAGCGGCCAAGCATCCACCTTCAGCGTCCCATCCGGCTTCTACAGGAGCATAGCCTTCCTCAGGGCCCTTCATACGCACATCATTTAGCCGATCCGCCCTTGGCCACTTACATCCACCATCGACGGCCATCCAGCTCCACCATCGACGGCCATCCAGCTCCACCATCGACGGCCATCCAGCTCCTAGCTGACCTGGTTCCAGGCCTCCTGATTACCCTCGTCTGGCTTGATTCCATGCCTTGCACCGATCTGTCGCTTGTGAGTACAACAGGCAGCTGTCATCCTGCGTCTTATGGTGGCCGATCCGGGCAGCTGGCTGGGACCAACATTTCTACCAATCAGGTGAGTGTATCCACTTCTCATTAGCCCGTTAATTCCAGGACCACTTCACCACAGCCGCCACTGAGTCTTGTTGCAGCCGGACAACGGTTGAGGCACGATCTCATTATGCATCTTGCATCTTGTACCATCCACCGTTCTCATGTCCTGCTAGTACGTTATTCGCTCCATCGCCCATATCGAAACAACTTTTCCTGCTTTCCACAATCCAACAGCCTATCCAGCTTCACCACTCCATCACTCATGCTGACTTCGAAAGATCTCGTCCAGCATCTGATTGCCCATTTCAGGCCAGACTAGTTCCTGTCCATCATTTGATTGGTCGATCAATATCGCCTAATGTGGCCGGACCTGCTGCCCGACAACCGGATGACCTAATTTTCTGGGTCGACCCCACCTTCTTCATGGGTCTGCATGGCCTCGAAACGATTCCGGCTCGCTCGTTGGCGGTCGAACTCCCTCATCAGCGCCCCACAATTTTGATCCAGCTCATCCACCCACGACTGTTCTTCGTAGCTTTCCCACTGTATCAGAAATTCCCTGTGGGTCCGGCCAAACCTGGTCTTCCGTCCAGATCGAACATCCAAAATCTTTTCTACTCGATTCTCTGGATCTGATGATGAATGCTGGAGCATATGAAGTGACGGAGAGAGAACTTGATCTCTGATACACAGAAGCAAAAAACGTGCTTGAATTGCGTACTTTTCACGTTTTGTTTTGGCTGCATGTTCGTTGGACAACCATTTTCTACAGTTTCTTAACCGGTAGATTCTAATAATGTGTGTAACCTCATGGAATCTATTGCAGCTGCTGTTGAGACTCGTGCAGACAGATGTTCAGGGTCAAATCCTGCTGTGTACTCGGATATAATTTTTACAAGCAGCGGATATCATCCTTCTATACCAGCCTGAAGCTGATGATATAAGAAGCAAGATCCTGTCAAGAAAGGTACGGGATCTTTCTACGCACACATGAACCAGTCAAAGATGCCCTTTGCAATCAAATACCGGAGCCAGCAACAGACCATATCCCACTCTGTGAGCTGGGAAAATAATCCATGACGATGGCATTGCGAGGGATAGTACCCACAGTAAGAAAGAAACGACTGGCACCACCAAGAGCCACCGTGTCATGACCAAAAAAACACTGCCACACCCGCGCTATGACTAAACCGCGCCCCCCCAGTCGCTACCTCAACATTTTTTTGTGTTTCGGGAAGTGATGCCCAGCTACCCAGTGTAAAAGCTCCCAGAATATCACAGCGCTGACAAAAGACGCCGTCGAGTTGGTATCGGCTGCCATGATAATTACTTATGGATAAATATCGAAGTAAGAGCCAGCATCCATCTTCGCCACCTTGTAACAACGTTTCACCTTCAACAGAGATACGTGTGGCCGCCAACGTGATACTTTCACGACGTAAACGCTGACGTAGAGCAAAGTGCTTGGGAGAATTGTACTCGGAGTAGTCGGCAGTGGTTGTAAAGACCTACACCATTGGAAACAAAAAGAAAATACCAATAACGCCATCTGCATCGTCGTAAAAGATGTCGAACGAGGAATTTCAGTATCGTGTAGACTGCAGCTGTCGCCCATTGTCCATAAAAGGAAGACATGGCGTCACTTTGTGTATGGTATAAAACGAGAGACCAAACGTCACAGACAGTGCCTCCTAAATCCACAACCACTAGGATAATGAAGCCAGCACGAGAGGTGAAGGAATGACGATAATAGTAATGAGATACCCATTGACTTAGACTTGGTCGTTTCACTGTATACAATAGCGATGTGGGCCTTTCCATCAACAAAAATCGAATGGCTTCGGAATGCGAATAGGCGGTTCAAGGCCCAGTCCCTCAGATGCACTGGGAATTGGGATGATGATGTTGGTGAGATTGACCGGTGCTAAGGCTATCGTATCATCACGCTCCAAGCCTGTTTGCTTGTTGTGGCCGACGGGTTCACACAACGTGCAATGAACGAAAGAACAAACGTCACAGACAGTGCCTCCTAAATCCACAACCACAAGGATAATGAAGCCAGCACGAGAGGTGACGATAATAGTAATGAGATACCCATTGACTTAGACTTGGTCGTTTCACTGTATACAATAGCGACGTGAGACTTTCCATTAACAAAAATCGAATGGCTTCGGAATGCGAATAAGCGGTTCAAGGCCCAGTCCCTCAGATGCACTGGGAATTGGGATGATGTTGTTGGTGAGATTGACCGGTGCTAAGGCTATCGTATCATCACGCTCCAAGCATGTTCGCTTGTTGTGGCCGACGGGTTCACACAACGTGCAATAAACGAAAGACCAAACGCGAGACAGTGTCTCCGAAATCCACAACCACAAGGATAATGAAGTCAGCACGAGAGGTGACGATAATAGTAATGAGATACCCATTGACTTAGACTTGGTCGTTTCACTGTATACAATAGCGACGTGGGACTTTCCATTAACAAAAATCGAATGGCTTCGGAATGCGAATAGACGGTTCAAGGCCCAGTCCCTCAGATGCACTGGTATTTGGGATGATGATGTTGGCGAAATTGACCGGTGATACTGCTATCGTATCATCACGCTCCAAGCATGTTCGCTTGTTGTGGCCGACGGTTCCACACAACGTGCATGCTCTAGGGTCGTGAACTCGTGAAACATTTTGCATTATTTCTCCCGCATACTCCCAATGGGGCGGCTCTTGGCACGTTGTGCTTAATCCTGATGGCCTTGGACGACCACTGGCACATGTTCAAAAAGAGAAAGAGCTATAACATACCCTTCAACATAATTTTCAATCAATCTTCTTTTTCCTGGTGGCATTAACCTGTAATTAGCCGCAAGCCGATCAATTGGCGCCTGTAATGATGCGGGTAGCGCCAAAGCTGCCACTGATTGAGAGGGCTCTTGCGTCACTAGCTTGAGGGTCGGGTCTGCACTGCAAGTGGATAGAGCCAGATCAAAGTCCATCATCTCCAGGGGCTGCAACCCTCGCACCCCGGAGAACCGATGAACGCAGGGAATACCCATGGCACCGACAAAGTAACTTCGACATGCCGTCGTCACAGTGGCCTTTTTATTTTTTTGAAACGACTTTTTTTAAATAAAATAACTTACGTTAAATACCACCAAGTTCCAAATAGGCGAGTTTGCGATTTAGGTTACGGTCTTGATGCGCTCTATCGCGACCTGCTGCTTGATCGTGATTAGTTGCGACTGCGTTGACAGCTGTAGCCTGTCAAATGCATCCTTTATGTCGCCACGAGAGGTCTGAATCTAACGTTTTGCGGCTGAATGCGCACTTTCGGTTCGCGAGGTAGTAAAATTTCCACAATGTATCACATTTGGTCCTATAAATGCAGAAATGAATCTTGCCTTGAATTCAAGCCATCCTGAAAAATAATTCATTACTGCTTGCTACATGCAAGTCCTGTGCATTTTATCTCCAATAATTCCAAGCGGTGTAGAAATCTGCCTCAGTCGTTGCGTAACACGCTGCATTCCATGCTGTTTTGACGTCGTCAATTTCGTCGTAATTTGACAAAGTTTTAAGCTTGCCCAGAACGTTTTTGTTGATGTGCCTCATACACAGGATGTTTTTACAAGTTGGTAAGTAAGGTCCAGAGCATTCATCAAGGAACGTTCGCGGTCGGTGCCAAAAACAAAGTTTTGACGACATATCACAGGGAAGTAGTATTGTACCCTGTCTATGCACCATCTATAGTCTGCTTCAGTCTTGCTAGACAAACGCGAAGAACAGCGAGTATGTCTGATAGGTAGACGTCATCGAGATTCCGTGCACAAGTGGCATGTTGTATCGGTTTGTGCGATAAATTGCGTCAATAAGCACAACAGTCAAACTGCTTAGCTAAAAAATTGACTGAACTGAAGGGGACAAAAAACAGGTGTGTCATTTTGTTGTTGGCGTCTCGTTGCAGATCGTGGCTGATATTTGCATCGACGAGTTGGTCCATGAGTGCATCTAGTGGTTGTCTTCCTGCAAGTTGTCTACTTCGATGCGCTGCCTTTAGGTTGTAGAGATCACTGATTCCAATTAACAATCTTTCATTCTGTTGCTTACAGGCATTTTGGATAGCGGTAGCAGGTACGCCAGAGTTAAGCAACATTTCGATAAGATGCTGCTGTTCAGCAACAGTGGGCCTGACGCGCACTAGCAGAAGCAGCTAGTGTTGAACATGGGTGATTGTGCTCGGTGTTGAGCACATGGGCTTTCAACAGACCACTCTTTGGTTCGATCTGGCACTGCATCTTGCAGCCTGTTTTGAGAGTGGATGTTCGGCGGATCCCACGGCCTTATTTTTTTCCTGTACCAGCGAACTTATAAGCAAGAAGACGAGTGTAAACACCACTTTTAAGACGGCTGCGCAACACGGACAGCTCAACATGGTCGATATTGCGCGCGACATTTCGGATTGCTGTTTCTGCGTCAACGATGGTATTGAAGCGTTTCAAGTGGGATGCATTCCAGTCAGGAGCAGCGGCAGAAGCATCGGGTGCAGGAGCCCCCAGCACGTCGACGGTTTGATTGCGGCAGAATTAGCAGTAGTAAGGGAGAGGCGCGATTTTTTTTTGTTCAACTATAATGTCGTCTATCGGGTGGTCATCACGATAACCACTGAAGTCATGAGAAATATCGTTTTCTTCCTCACATATGAACACTGTTAAAGAGTTCTTTCTGACTTAGAAAAAAGGTAAGTTATAATTCTTTTGTATCCTTCCTCTAAAACAACTGGCTGTGTGTTTGCTCTTTTTTCGTAGCTAGTATGGGTTCTACTGTATATTAGGGGTGAGTCTATGGTTTTGGGGATGATTTTAAACGCACCCTTTATAGTTATGTATTTGATAAAGCGGGTGTGTTGGGCTTCATCAACAAATTAGATGATCAATTCCTACATCAAATTTATTTAGCACCCATTATTTTGCATCGCTGAAAAGCATGCATCTCACTTCGCTTTATTACTTCTATTGTACATACATCCCGTAATTTCGGGCAATGGATAAATGAAGGGGAAATCGCTAATCGGTACCCTAAATTAACCATCAATTACTAATCAGTACCCTGTTCACATAATTAATGCTAATCGGTACCCAGACCCGCTCTTTTTGCCATCAGCATTGCTAATCAGTACCCGAGAGATAGAAATGAACTATTTCACGAACCTCATTGATGCCCTAACGCTACTTGTGTATTTGTTAGAAATTTCGGTCCAAGCACAAAAATAACGTTTAAGGTATTTTGGTACTTTACACTAAAGGAAAGTGGTACAAAACTGGTACACGGTGGTTACGGTTTTGAACACCAAATTTCTATTTTTTGCATTGTGAACTTTAGAAATAGAAACACACAAAGTCGAAGTTGAAGTCGCATGAGTTTCCTGGGATGGCGGGTTGGTTATGCAAGTCAGGAATAGGATTAAGAGCAGTAGAAGGTATCGAATAGGTTGGCGATAAACACTTCTCAATATACATTGCATTGATTAAATCAACCTTGCACTATTTCTTCGAATATCAACATCGAGCTAAAATCACATACTGGCCTACGTTTCGACTGTCTACTATGAACAACGAATTTCAACAGGTTATGAGCCCAAAGGGTCAAGATGATAATTTCGGTGAAGATTATGAAGAGGAGAAGCCTACCACGATGGGAGATCAAGGTGCCCGACTGGTAGACATGCTGAAAGGCGTAATTGACAGACTTGACCGACTCGATTCGAGTCGGAGACAACCCGACATGGGATAGTTTTAGTTTCAACAATTCCATGCGATTGGGAACGAAGATGCGAATGGCATCTTTAGATGGTACACCCGAAAAGAAGCCTGATTTGGCGGATCATTTCCAAGATCATGCAGCCGGTTTTGGAGGATTAAACTACCAAAATCTGCATCAACCAAAACCGGAACCGAACTTGCATCAGCAACCAAACCTGCACCCTCAGCCAAACATTCACCCGCAAACGAACATGCACCCGCAACCGAACATGCAACCAAATTTGCACCCGCAACCGAATCTGCAACCGATCTTTAGAACCCCGTCAGCACGCGAATACAAGTTATCGATTCGAACCTTTGACGGCAAAGAGGTATACAGGGGTCTTGGTGCCGGTTTCAAGCAATGGGGCACAAGATTTATACGTCAAGTTGCCATTGCAGAATCTGCATGCGGATATCGATGGGGCGAAGATTTCAAGGTGGACTTACTCAGCCATTACCTAAGCGGTATGGCTGAAAGCTATTACAATCGCGAAGTCGATTCATGGTGGAACGAATCACAAAGTTTGGTTCACGTTATGAATCGAATGTTATCGGCATTCCATACAACCATAACACCGGCTCAGTCGATGAAACTATTTACAGCAAGAAAACATCCGAAAAGGACATGGAATGAACATTACCTGTACCTTGTGGCGATCACGGAAAATGTTGGTGGAAGTGAGCCGCTGGTGCTCGAAAACATAGTTCATTATGCATCCAGTGAACTGAAAACAATCCTACTATCGAGATACAACCACTCAAGGCAAGACTATCTTCGTCAAGCAGAAGAGCTATGTCAATTTGCTCAAGCAATTGAAAACGACGGACAGCAAGGAAAAAGTCGCCAAAGTGAAACTATCAACTACGTCGAACAAAAACCCAAAACCAAAAAATGCAAGAATTGCAAGAAGTTAGGGCACACCGAAGACTAGTGTCGAAGTAAAGTTTGGACTTCACGCTAAGCATCGTCGAAAACAAAGACAGCAATGATACAAGGTGGATCCTGGATAGTGGAGCAAGCATGCACTTGGTAAACGACATTTCGTACCTACAAGACATCGAAGATGTTCAAGGAACGTGCTACCAAGCAGACGGAATGAAGTTGAGCGTCACCAAAAAGGGGTGGGTGAAAATTACCACTTACCTTGATGACAAACAAAATGTCATTCGACTGGAAAATGTCTACTACGTGGCAAACTTGGCGAAAAACATCCTTTCGTACGGACTCCTGGAAGACAAAGGATGTCATCTCGATTATAAAAATGGAAAACGAGTGATGGTGCACCGAAAGTCTGGAAAAGGAATATTTTCAGTCGAAAAAACAAACCGAGTACTCACGGTGGATGTAAAAGTGGAAAGGTTACGAATTTTCAATGGAGATCAAGTAATGGCGATTCTGCAAGATAAAGGAAACAATCAAGAGCGAACCGTTCAAGAAGGCACGCTCATGCACTTCCACGCTCGCCTAGGGCATCTAAGTTTTGACGCAATCGAAAACATGGCGAAGGACGAAAGTTTCGGAATAAAGCTTACCGATACTAAAAGAATGACGTCCCTAACCTGCGCCCAAGGTAAGCAGACGAAAAATGCAAAGTCCAAGCAAGACAGTGGTTTGAACGCGCCAACGGACCGCATTGGAGGTGTTATTTGCTCTGACTTGAAAGGGCCAATAACACCAAAAGACAGATTCGGAAATCGGTACCTAATCAACTTCATCGATTTCAAATCTAACTATGTACGAGTATTTTTGGCGAAGACCAAAGACGCGGCGGCAAAAATTTTCGAACATTTCCTGGCGTTTTTCGAGCGTCAGTTCAACTGCAAGGTACACCTACTCAGGACGGACGGAGGACTGGAATATAAGAACTTGGATCTGTTTTGCAAGCAAACCGGTGTTACGAGACAGATCAGCGAAGCAAACAACCAGTGGAGCAATGGAAAAGCTGAACGAATGCACAGAACGATAATGAACATGGCAAGATGTATGGTTTTTTCATGTGGCCGAAATCTTTCGTTTTGGGGCGACGCGGTTCAATACGCCGCATACATCATTAATAGGAGTCCAACAAAAGCAAACTCAAGAAACATGACGCCCTATGAAGTTCTGACCGGAAAGAAACCAAACCTTGGCGAAATCGTGGCATTTGGATCACCCTGCACCGTTTACAGAAATCCCGGAAAAAATTCGCTCGCTCATCGAGGTCAAATCGGGATAATCGTCGGCAAAAGCGAAGAAGTCAAGGGGTACAAAGTATACCTAAAGGACGAGCGAAAGGTGGTTGCAACGCAACACATCAAGAACATAGACACCTTAAACGAAGAGCAGAACAAACAAGTACGACGTGACCTGGAAGCAGAAGGAGTGGAAAATCAGAAAGTTGCGACCAAAAATGCAAAAAACAAAAGCGATAAGCAGAAGAAAAAGGTGTGGCAACGAGAACGACATCAAACGAGAGGACACACGAAAGCTAATGCACAGAAGGAGAGAGTGTCAAGCGAAAATGTCGTCGGTGAGAACGCGGACCAAGAAAACGCGACTCAAGAAAATGATGAAACGATCGAAACAGTAAATTTCATTTCCGAAGTGGACCCAAAACGTTTCGGCCAAGCAATGAAGAGCGGAAACAAGGAAAATTGGATGAAGGCAATAAATGAAGAAATATCAGCGCTCGAACGCAATCAAGTATGGACGATCGATAGAAAACCAAAGGATTGCCGTCCGCTACACACCAAATGGGTGTTCAAGACAAAAACGGATGAAAATGGAGATATCGAACGATATAAAGCGCGGCTTGTGGCTTGCGGAAACGAACAAAGGCTTGGGATTGACTACAACTTAACCTTCGCAGCAGGTAATGGAGCTCGGAACGGTGAAATTAATTCTCGCATTGTCAAAAACTTGGGGTGTCTGTGCGAAACACGGAGATATCCCAAACGCTTACGTGAAGGCACTGGAAACGGAGCATGAAATTTATCTGCTCATTCCACAAGGCATGAATTTGAAGAGCAAATGTTTCGCCGAAGACCTCAACGAAGAAGAAATGGTGTTGAAACTACGAAAAACTCTTTACGGATTAAAACAAGCAGGTCGACTGTGGAATCAACTTTTACATGGAAAATTACTGCAATCAGGCTTCAAACAGAGTATTACGGACATGTGTTTGTATTTCAAGACGATTAACGATGCTACCACTATCGTAGGAGTCTACGTCGATGATCTACTAGTGACCGGAACACAGGAGGAGCTCGTGGACGAATTTTTCGACGACTTGAAAGTACTCGAAATTAAAAACTTGGGAAAAGTTTCAAAATTCCTAGGAATGAGAATCACGTACGATCAAAACAATGGATACACGTTAGATCAAGAGGTGATGATTGGAAACATGCTTCAAGAGTACAACCTAGAAGACGCAAACCCAGTAAAGACGCCGATCAACAACGAGTACGAAGACCTGAACCTGGAAAATCAAAATCTTTTGGCAAAAACAACAAAAGGTGAGATGCCTACAATAAAAAAGTTTCAATCTTTGGTCGGCGCCTTACTCTGGATATCCCGATGCACGCGACCGGATATATCTTTCGCAGTGCACAAGGCTACTCGAAGGACACACGCACCAACAATGGTTGACTGGAACTTGGCAAAGCGTGTTCTCAGGTATCTAAAAGGGACAAAACATTTGAAGTTTCACATGGGATATGGAGCAGACAAAAATGAAACCACGCACCACATCGAAGGATATAGCGACGCTGACTACGCCGGCTCGAAAGACGATAGGAAATCAACAACCGGAGGCATAATCAAGTTAAACAGCATGATAATCAGCTGGTTGTGCAAGAAGCAAGGCGGCGTTTCTTTGTCAACCATGGAAGCCGAGTACTACGCAGCTTCAAAAGTGGAAGTAGAAATGCTTGGGTGTCGTGAAATCCTACAAGAAATTGGGACACAAGTCAAACAACCAATGTTATCCACATGGACAATCAATCAGCGATCAAAGTGATGAATGAAAATGATGGTTTTTCAAAGTTGAAGCACATTAACATCAGATTGAAGTTCATGATGTCAAAAATGAAAAATGGTGAAATAAAGGCACAATATTGTGCTACGGACGTCATGGTGGCTGACATACTCACCAAAGCCTTACCTTACCCGAAGCTCGCAAAATTACGAATTGGAATCGGACTGATGTAAAATTCACACTGAGAAGGAGTGTTAGAAATTTCGGTCCAAGCACAAAAATAACGTTTAAGGTATTTTGGTACTTTACACTAAAGGAAAAGTGGTACAAAACTGGTACACGGTGGTTACGGTTTTGAACACCAAATTTCTATTTTTTGCATTGTGAACTTTAGAAATAGAAACACACAAAGTCGAAGTTGAAGTCGCATGAGTTTCCTGGGATGGCGGGGTGGTTATGCAAGTCAGGAATAGGATTAAGAGCAGTAGAAGGTATCGAATAGGTTGGCGATAAACACTTCTCAATATACATTGCATTGATTAAATCAACCTTGCACTATTTCTTCGAATATCAACATCGAGCTAAAATCACATACTGGCCTACGTTTCGACTGTCTACTATGAACAACGAATTTCAACAAAAGGAAATGTAAATGGAATTAAATTTCCGAGATTAAGCGTACAAAATTTCTCAGGGACCGAAATTTACGCAGGCCTAGGGTCAGGTTTTAAACAATGAGCATATTTGTTCATTGAAGCCATCGAAGTGGCAGAAATTGCTTCCGGTTTCACGTGGAACGAGCGATTGAAGGTTAACAAGTTGGGAGAGCACCTGGAAGGTGTGGCGCTTAAATACTTTCAAGCGAACATTGGTACCTGGTGGCAAGTGTCACCAGTTTGTATTTCGTATTGGAGCAAATGTTAAACGCCTTTAAGGTGAACATTTCTCACTACCAAGCCGCCCAACGTTTCGCCGCGGAAAAGGACCCCAGGAGGTCCTGGACCGAACATTTCCTCTACCTGGTCGCGATAGCTCGCGAAAGCGACTCCAGCCAGCGACTAATTGTGGAAAATATTGTGAAATTCGCAGCCCCAAGGCTAATAATTGCGTTAATGGTCCGCTATAACCCGCAGAGACAGGATTATCTCCAGCACGCACAAGAACTAATTTCCTGGGCGCAGGAATTGGACGATGAGTCCCATAAATTCAAGCGCCAAAGTTTTGGAAAGCCTGCAGTTAATTCCGTGGACGATCAGGGTGGAAAACGTGTGTGTTACGGCTGTGGAGTCGAGGGACACATTAGACGCAACTGTCCTCAACAAGAACACAACAGGGGGCATAAAAGGAGTGAAAGACGGGGGCAGCAAGGCCCGAGAGACTCTGAGAAACGTTTCGTGCTGTCCACGGGTGAAAACACAGCGCAAGACGTTGAAAAAGAAGTTTTCGAGAACGATTTATGGATTGTGGACAGTGGAGCGAGTCGGTACCTGATATCCAACGAAGGGCTCCTAGAAAACGCGCGAAGTTGCAGCCAGAGCGACGCACTGACGCTCCCAGACGGAGGGATGCTAGAGGTGGCCAAGGTTGGTCAAGTTACGCTGCGCGGGAATGAAATTTCCGGAAGGAGCACAAAAATTACGCTTACGGAGGTTTTCTTTGCGTCAAAATGGGCAAAGAACCTCATATCCCTAGGATGTTTACGCAAATAAGGGTGTATATTACGGGATAATGGCAAAAAAATGGAACTAACTTTTCGAAACCAAGTTTTGTTTGATGTTGAAGTATACGGATCTGTTTTTGTGGCCTATTTACGTGCCGACAGACTTCTCGACTGCGGCAGGACAATCTCCAACATGGTCATGAATGCAGCTCAAGCGGATGTAGGGGATGAAGTGCAAGAAGGCACCCTACACCACTTCCATGCGGGGCTCGGGCATCTCTCCTATGATGCAGTCGAGAAATTGGCCCGATACCCCAGGTCAGGCATCAAAATTACGGATTATTCACGTCCTAATTGCCTGACCTGCGCGGAGGGTAAAGGACACAAGGTAAAACAGTCCAAAAAGGATTCTGGAAGTAATGCGCCTATCGATCGCGTGGGCGGGGTAATATGCAGTGATTTGAAAAGCCCGATAACCCCACGCGATCGGCGTGAAAACAGATTTCTTGTGGTGTTCGTGGATCACTATACCAACTATGTGCGCATTTTTGCGGCACGTACCAAAGATCGTGCCGCAAAGATGTTCGAACATTTTCTGTGTTGGTTCGAAAAGGAGTTCAATTGTCGCATCCACGTCTTGCGTACAGACGGTGGAGGCGAATATCGGAACGTGGATTTGTTCTGTAAGCAGACGGGTGGGCGACGGCAAATTATTGAGGCCGTCACACCGGCGTCAAGTGGCAAGGCTGAACGGATCAACCGGACCATTTTTAACATGGTCCGGGTCATGATTTTTGGATCGGGTGTGCCCCTAATTTTCTGGTCGGAGGCGGCGGAGTATGCCACGTACATACTCAACCGCAGTCTGACCAGGGCAAACCCTGGAAGGGCACCCCCGATCCAGATGTTAGCGAACAAGCCAACGAACATCGGAGACATCGTGGTTTTCGGATCCCCGTGCATGGTATACAGGGATCCACATTCGAAGTCACTCGCGAAACACACGGAGAGAGCCCTAATTCTGGGCAAAAATGACGAGACGAAAGGATATAAAGTCTTGTTGTTGAAGGACCGTGTCGTGACGACCACCAGGCACGTCACGCAGATCGAGACGCTAAACGAAGCTGCGGACAAGCAGATAGCGAAACTACTGGGCGATCCTGAAGAAGGAGCATCCGGGAGCGAGGCGCGGGCGAAGGACGCACAACCCAAGCGAAATAGGTCCTCAGGGCACGCCGGAGATCACGAACAGGGTGTAACAAGAAAGTCAGGCCGCAGGGTGAAGGCAACACCGAAGGCGGCAGCGCTCTCGAGACTCAAGTCTAAAGAAAAGGCAAAGAAGAAGCAGGAAGATCGGGAAGGCACTTCGGAAGGAGACAAAATCGAATGTGCACCGGCAGGGCAAGAACCGAGCGCAGAGATTCTGGAAAGTTTACGCGAAAAAGAGGAAAATCTGCTGTGTGCGTTTGCAGTCGTCGAGTCGGGTGCGCGTGAGAACTGTACAGCGACGTCGGAACCCGACCCGACGAGTAACTCCGAGGCTCATAAAGGCAAATTGTCGAACGAGTGGAAGGAGGCTGAAGATACCGAGCTGCGATCGCTCGAAGAATTGGGCACGCGGAAAATTGTGCGAAAAAGGATGATAAAAAACCTTTCCCCACGAAATGGGTGTACAAGACCAAGTTAAAAGCGGATGGAACTGTTGAGCGCCGAAAGGCTCGGCTCGTAGCCCGGGGCGACCAGCAAAGCTTCGGTGAAGATTATTTTTCACGTTTTCGACAGTGATGGATTTGAAGATGATTTTGATTATGGCCATCATCCGGAAGGTGCCTGCACGGCACGGCGATGTGCCTAGTGCTTATCCAAAAGCCTCTACGAAGAAAATTACGAGATCCACTTGAAGGTCCCACAAGGGATGCAGATATCCGAAGAAAAGCTCGAAGAATTGGGCGCAAGGACGGAAAATGATGTGGCCTTAAAACTGGAAAGAAACCTATATGGTTTGAAGTAAGCAGGGCGTCTCTGGTACGAGTTACTAAGAGACACCCTTGTGGAACTAAATTTCATGCAGTGCCTTACGGACACCTGCTTTTTATTAGAAGTGATGACAGTGGCTCAGTCCTAGTGGGGGTCTATGTTGACGACCTACTAGTGACCGCCACTGATGAAAAGCTTGTGAATAATTGTTTCAAAGAAATAACTATTCTGAAATTAAAAGACCTTGGAAAGGTCCAAAAGGTTTTAGCCATGCGGATCGGAGGAGATCCGGAAGATGGATATTGGATCGACCAAGAACTCACGATTGATGAGATGCTGGAGAAGCATGGCCTCAAGGACGCAAATATCGTGAGGACCCCTGTCATGGAAGATGAGGTCCCAGAAAATTTGGATTCCCGATTAACGATGACTAAAGATGGAAAACCCCCCACCATCAGGGATTTTCAACCATTAGTTGGGAGCCTACTTTGGATTTCCCGATGTTCACGTCCCGACATTGCGTTTGCAGTGCATAAGGTGACGAGGCGCACGCATGCGCCAGCATTTTTCGATTTCAAAATGGCTAAACGAGTTGCGAGGTACCTTAAGGGTACGAAGACTTTAAAGTTGAAGTTGAAGCATGACGATGGTGGAGCTATGCCTGTGCGCATAGTCAGTTACAGTGATGCTAATTTCGCGGCCGATAAGGTCGACCGCAAGAGCATTAGTGCAAATGTTATTTTTGTGAATGGCATTGTGGCAGGATGGAGCTGCAGAAAGCAAGGCGCGGTTGCACTTTCGACAGCCGAGGCAGAATTCGTGGCTGTCGCTGTAGATGGAAAACAGGGGCTAGGAATAAGAGAGTTACTTGGAGAAATTGGATTGCATTCGCGGGCGCCGATTGTCTTGAAGATAGACAATCAGGCTGCCATTAAACAATTGTTGAACGAAGCGAGTGCTGCTAGTACCAAGCACGTCGATGTAAAGCTCAAGTTCATTAAAGATTATACCAGGAAGGGGAAGATGAGGCCGGAGCACGTATCGAGTGCTGACATGGTGGCCGACCTCCTGACGAAAACATTGAGTGCTACAAGGATTGGAGAACTACGTGACCAAATTGGGCTGGTATAAGTTCTGGAATTTTTTCTCTATTGGTTTTTATCGGTTGGAGCTTAAACTGATTGGTATCGCTACACAGGATGATATGGAATAGGATTACGTACCTGTGGTGGTGTGCAAAATAGCATGTGGTTGCATGGAGGCCCCGAAGTTTTGGAAGGAGTGTTGGAATTTGAAGGCATGTTTTGGTGAAAATGAAATTACAGGTTAGGCAAAACAGCGTGGACCACTACATGTGAATTTTAGGTTAGAAAGTACGATTCTGAACTTGATAACTTAAAAATATATATTATCTTACGAACTCACGAGCGGTCACTGTTGGTGACGGTGCGGTCTAGGGCGCCTCTCAAGTCTACGAGACTAAGTTAGAGTCTAAGGCGGAAAAACAGGTGTTTCTACAGTTTCTAACCGGATTGCAGACACCAGGCGCTACATTGCTGGTGCCAGCCGTCCGAAGAAGAAGTCTATATTTCCTACAAAGTGGACACGAACGAGTTCACCCTGTCGGAATTCGACGTACACTCCCTTATGCCAACGGCAAAGTTGAATAGTTTCTTTCACAGCTATGGAACGTTTCCTGTCATGTATTTTGTGCGAGAAGATTATGGGACATAATGCTCGCTCGACTTGACGACTCCGAGACTGGACAAACGGAACAGCATTCACACTCCTTCAAGATCAGACAATAAAAAATCAAATCGACAGTGATTGTTGGGTTACCTGGGGTCGGCAAATCGGTTTTCTCATTATGCTGTGCTTTTATGTTTCTCTCGTGCTAAATCGCCGTGTTTGATTTTGCGCAAGTTGAAAGATAAAGAATTGGTCTACGTGTGCATGGATAAATCGGGCTTCAGGAGAACTCATTTTTTTGAGATTCGTCATTTTTTTGCTGGTGCATGGGTTTTTCTCGATGGGTTTAACGATCGCGTTGTCAACGAAGATTGTCATATCGCGGCTTTGAGGCCTTTTCGTGTTCTGGCGACGTTTTGCCAATATGATCTCAATAGTGATGATCCGGCCCACATGGTCGTTCTTCCAGTATGGCGAGTGAACGATTTACAGACCTATGCCAAAAAAGCGCAGTGGGTCAAGACGTCGTGTTGCGACAGCGACAGCATGACAAGGTTATTCCCATGCTGGTCAAGGTGCAGTACTTTTACAGTGGTGGAAGTATGCGCGAGTTCTGCATGAATTATTGGAAAGCGATTCGTTCCGTATCGACACTCCAACTGTACCTATTAACTTCTAATTTCGGTGAAGAAGCATGGGACAAGTGGAACGAATTCGCCGTCACTATATCGAAGACACTACCAATTTGGAGCACTATCAAAATTCAGTATATTGGCAGTTGTCGGTGGACTCAGGGTGGGCGATGCGATGGCTGCAAGCAAATCCAGAGGTTGGACAGGTTTATAGATTTTATGAGTACGCCAAAGCTACCGGTGGTGGATTCTACGACACGGCATTTGAGGTTTTGCTTCACCATATGGCTCAGCAGATCCATCAAACCCACGAGATCATGCTGAGGACGAGTGACACGTCTGATTACAATCAAGTGGAATTCGAGATTGACCATGTTAGTTGCTCGAGGAATGAGCTCAAGGCCTGCCACAAAACTTTTTAAAGTCGCTACAGGATCGGACGTATTGGTATCCCGGCTATGGGTATCTCCCGTTTATCGATTGTGTGTGCCCGTGTCGGCTTGTGGAGCGGTCGGGCCGAAAGGGGGAGACACTGGCGTTCATCCAAGTGACAGTCGCGAAGGCTAAAGAGTTTCGACCGCATCGAATGGAAGAACTGGAGCAATTCCAACGCAGCAATCCGCATTTGTGTTGGTATGAACCAGTTTATTTGATTGTGACTCCGTCGCAAACCAGCTGCGATGCTTTTGAGCTTGTCCATCAAGACGATAGAAATGCAACTAATGTGATCGACTATGACCTATCTGATTTTGAGGATGAGTGTAAAGGAAAAGTTGACGACGCCAGGGATGAACGGGAACACTCGGTGCAGTGTCACGGTAATGCAAGTCCAGATTTACAACGCGATGGAAATTGATGCAGCCGAACGGCACATTTTTGAAGAATTGTCATCGTGGAAACATATCATCACTTACCTGGATCCTGATTCGTTATCCGACCACGAACCTGATGAACATCTGGTCGCGAAAGACACTGTAGATCAATCACAGAAGAAACGAAAGCTAATTTAGTGAACGTTCAGTGTGTCGGGCTAAAGGAACTTAGCAATGTCGTACAACCGTACATCCACCGCACGGTTGTGCATATCAAGGAACAATAACAAAACGATATAACATGCAACTCGAACTTGTGACCTGCCGTTGTGAAGCATTGGTCCTCGTTCTGGGATCTGGTTGTTCTTGCAAGCAGGGCTTCCTTTTTGCTATCAGAAACAGGGTGTTGGCGCTCCATTCTGCGGCAACCACCGGCGCCTTCACGAGATACCACCAAACACGTGAGTTTTCTCGGATGGCACAGGTATGTTCTTCCCGTTCAGCCACACCTGAATGCTTCGCGTCTCCTTCATTTCATTTTTTACTCCAAGTGAGAGTCAAGAAGCCACTGTACGTGTCGTGAAACATATGTGAGATGTCTGTGAGGTTTTCGAAATCAGCACAATGAATGCGGAGAGCCAAAGAAGTCAATGACACTGGTTTTAAATTCTTCGTGCGGAAAGAGATTTTGTATGTGTTGCCGATTTTTTTATAAAAGTGAGTTCAAACCGGGCGAAATGGTCGATCAGCAGTTCGTTCTTATGGG
This sequence comes from Sclerospora graminicola, assembly GCA_001887855.2. Classification (NCBI taxonomy): domain Eukaryota; phylum Oomycota; class Peronosporomycetes; order Peronosporales; family Peronosporaceae; genus Sclerospora; species Sclerospora graminicola. Next base: position 32,961 of record MIQA02024214.1, read on the forward strand.
GATCCCAGGAACACGCAAGAGCTGCATTTTGGTGTTGCTAAGAGCGGCCAATTTTGCGGTTCCGTCAGGTTCTTGGTAAGCGTGGTGGATCTACTACGCGTTTGGTTTCTCTAGGCAAGCACTACCAATGGAAGGATAATGAAGGCAAGATGAACGATGTACGATTCTCTTTATGACACGTTGAGAAACCTAGCGTATCACGAAATCGTGCTGGTTCTTTCTTGCTAGGTTCAATCAAAACGATAAAAAAATGCAAAGAATTTGTACAACAAGTTTAGGCTGCTGGTAACGTCAGGTCAGCTGACATTGAAGATTGAATCTATCAGTTCATGAAGAGGTGCGTAGCTTGTACCGTACTGGAAGCAGAACAATATGCTCAATTTTTGGTCTCAAGTACATGTAGATGCAGGAAAGCGACGTTAGTATGTGTCCGGAGGAAGCTTGAGAGATTTTTTCAATGATACTGCCCAAGTCACTGTGGGTGGACCGGTGGCCTGTATAACGCAGTCGACATGCGAAGATAACACTGACAATTTTCCGAATGCGAGGTGTGCAGGATCGCAACAATGCGGAGCACTACATGGATATAGACAAATAGACCCGCTGTGACGTCGAACTCGTGTTGAACAAGCTGGCAGAACTGATGAAGCCCAAGATTTCTGAGGAGTTGATGGGTATTGCAAAGGGGATGCGCTTCAAAGGTGTTGCGCTTGAAGGACATTAATCTGTTGAAAAGGTTTTTTAGATAAAATTGCTGTAAATAAAATTTCGAAAAAATCGACTTCGTTTGATCTTGTAAATCACATGAAGCTTGATCACAAATAGGACATTCTACTAGATGATTTATTAAAGGAAATATTCCAAAGGGTGACACAAATCAACGTCAAAAGGTGACTCAAATGGTTTTAAATGGATTAAAATATTTTACATGTTGTTTTAAACATTTTTACACGGAATTTACCGGTATAGTAAATTACGACGTTTAATGACTAAGAGTTCACCTCTGTTCTGGAACCGCTCAGTAGAAAAATGGAGGCGTCTGATTGTTGGAATTTTGGATGATGTGATCTGCTGTGAAAACTGACGTTTAAATTCCCGCTAACGAGATTATCGTGGTTTCTATGCATATTGTGAATTTCAGGTTAAGTAGTAATTTAGCCAAAACTACACTTAAATTTTACATAATATATACTTTCATTTTTGTCGAGTAAACAACACTTCGGACACCTACCTCCTGAGCACTTCCGCACGCCTAGCACTGACACGCTAGGCAAATAGGTGAAGGAGACACGCATTTCGGATAACCCCAACCTGTACTAATCGACAGGGCAGCACTACGCAACAAGAAGTAACGTAAACGCACTAACCGGTGTTTATTGACCTTACGTGGCGCTACGACTACGCGACTACCTACACTTTCCTACAGGTTATGAGCCCAAGTTACGGGGTTCAGGACTGGTTTTGTTAAGTGTCGAAGTTATACTAAAGTTTTCGTTCAAAGTACGATTCTCGGAGGAAGTACCCTGTGCCGAAGGGAGACAGTGGTTTATTTCGTTTTCGCATATTTTTTCTCTCTTGTGGTAATAAGATTTGATTAAGTGAAAAATGGTTGACGAAGAAGTGGTTATGGCAGCTATGATGGCGTACATCAAGCGTTTGGAAAACAAAATTGAAGCCATGGAAGAAGAGAAGTCGCAAGATTGCGCATCAATAATTTCGCCCAAGACGAAGGGTTCGGATCACGATAGTATTTTCAAGGAAGCAGTGAAGAACAATGGCCCGTTTGGAAAACGGATGACGATGGAGGATTTGGGTGGAGATAACGGCATCGAGCGTGGTGCACAGTGGCAGGCACCGGGAAGGAACGAGCCAAGAATATATGAAACCCAAACGTAAGTCGCAATGGAAACATGAAGATACCCAAGTTGACGATTAAAAATTTTACTGGAGAAAAAATGTATCCTGGATTGGGTGCAGATTTTAGGCAATGGGCCTACCTGTTTATCGAAGCAGTGGATGTGGCAACAACTCTCGTCTGGTTTTGTGTGGACGGAGCGCCTTAAGGTGAATAAATTGAGCGAGCATTTGGAAGGCGTAGCGGCAAGCTACTTTCAAGCTAACATCATGACTTGGTGGCAAATATCACAGGAGCTCTATTACGTTTTGGATCAACTTTACCATGCATTTAAGGTAAACATTACGCATCAACAAGCTGCAGTGCTATTCGCACAAGAGAAGGATGCTCGGAGGTCATGGACCCAGCATTTTTTATATCTAGTGCCGTTAGCACGTGAAAGTGGATCACATGAGCGATTTATTGTCGAGAATATTGTGAAATATGCAGCTCCTGGTTTAAAGATGGGTTTGGTGATACGCTATAACCCACAGCGCATGGATTATATATTGCACGCACAAGAACTTATCGCGTGGGCGCAAGAATTGGAGGACGACGCAGTAAAAGTGAAAAAACAAGCAAGAAGTGTGATGAATTTCGTGGATGAAAGAAAGAAGAAGCGAACATGCTTTCATGCGGTATGGAAGGTCACACACAGAAATATTGTCGACAAGGGAATCGCAGGGCGCAAAACAAGCATTTCGAGCGCAAGCCAAGATCAAGAGCAGAAGAAAGTGGCGAAAGAAAATTTGTGCTATCGACAATTGAACATGGAAAAAGACTGCAAAATATGTCGAAGAAGGACATATTGGACGATGAAGAAGTGTGGATAATTGACAGCGGTGCAAGCCGCCATCTCGTGTCGAGTGAAGTTTTTTTAGAAGATGCAGTGGATTGTGGAGAGAATGAATACCTACTTCTGCCTGATGGACCAAGATTGAGCGTAACAAGGGTCGGAAAAGTGCGTCTAAAAAGTAAACTTTCGACGATACTGCTTACGGAAGCATATTACGCGCCAAAGTTGGCAAAAAATTTAATTTCGCTTGGTAATCTCAAGAAAAAAGGGTGTATACTCAAAGACACTGGGAGAAAAATGAAGATGATGCATGGAAACAGTACATTGTTCGATTTGGAAGTAACTGGGTGTGTGTTCACAGCGAAGTTAAGTTTGATGAAAGATCTGACTGTATGTGAGAAGTTTACGAACATGATTATGACGACTATGGAGAATAGCGAACGTGATGACCCACCAGAAGGGTCATTGCACCATTTTCATCAACGTTTAGGGCATCTATCCTATGATACGGTGGAAAGATTAGCCAAAGACCCGGCATCTGGAATAAAATTGACTGAAAAGCGCAGACCAAATTGTTTAACTTGTGCAGAGGGCAAAGGGACCCGAACGAAGCAACTAAGACAAGACAGTGGGCAGAACGCGATGATAGATAGAGTCGGTGGCGTTATCTGCAGTGATTTGAAAGGGCCCATCACGCCCAGAGACCGACGTGGAAATAAATATTTGATCGTTTTTGTGGATCATTTTTCGAATTACGTTTGTGTTTTCCCTGCGAAGTCAAAAGACCAAGCTGCCAAGAAATTCGAGCGTTTTTATCGTGGTTTGAAAATGAATTAATTGTCGAATTCACGTGTTACGTACCGATGGCGGTGGAGAATATCGAAACGTAGATTTATTCTGCAAGTGAACTGGAGTCAGAAGGCAGATTACCGAAGCGGGTAATCCTGCATCGAATGGAAAAGCAGAACGCATGAATAGGACTAACTTCAATATGATTAGATGTATGATTTTCGGATCTGGAGTTCCACTTACGTTTTGGTCCGAGGCAGCAGAGTATGCTAGCTACATTTTGAATCGAAGCCCAACACGCGCAAATTTGCGGAAGATGTCTCCGATTGAAGTTCTTACGAAAAAGAAGGTGAATATCTCAGATATTGTAATTTTTGGATCGCCGTGCATGGTTTGGCGTGATGCAAAAAAAACAAGTCACTTGGAAAGCACGCAGGAGAAGGCGTTGATTCTTGAAAAAGTGATGAAACCAAGGGGTACAAAGTGCTACTTTTGAAGGACAGAGTAGTGACTACAACAAGACATGTGTATCACGTTGAAACACTAGGTGAAAAGGAGAACGAGAAGCTGTTACGAATGGTGAATAGCGAAGTGGAAATAAGTCACGAAAACAATGAAGAAAATTCAGTTTCGAAGGAGAAAACAGCCAAGACCCGTGAAAAGAAATCAAGACAAGAGTTACCACCAATGAAGTCGACAAAAAAGGTGAAGAAAACCCAGAGGTTAATTGAATTCGAAGAGAAAGAAAAGCAGCGCAGAGCAGCTGAAGATGGTACCTCAAGTAAAGTAGATAAACAAGATGATATGAATGAAGAAAATTCGTTTTTTGGGTTCGCGGTGTGTGACGTGGATAACCCGGACAGTGGAAAGATTGCCGGAACGCCGGATCCCAAGAGCTATTTCGAAGCTCAAAGGGGAAACCAACCTGAAAAGTGGAAAATAGCTAAGAGGGCAGAACTGAAAGCCCTAGAAGATCTGGAAACCTGGGAAATAATGAAACGCAAGGATGGAGTAAAGACTTTACCCACCAAATGGGTTTACAAGACTAAACTCAAGAATGACGGTACTGTGGAGAGAGATAAGGCACGTTTGGTGGCCCGTGGCGACAAACAGGTGTATGGTGAAAATTATTTCTTCACATTTTTAACAGTTATGGAGATTGTGTCTGCGAGGCATGGAGACGTTCAAAGTGTCTGTCCAAAGACAAGCACAGAGAAGAATTACGACATTTACTTACAAGTACCACAAGGTATGGAGATTTCGAACGATACATTCGAGAAACTGGACGCTACAAGTTCGAAGGAGCTAATGCTCAAATTTAAACGACTTTACGGCCTGAAACAGGCAGGGAGACTATGGTACGACTTATTATGTGAAACCTTAGTAAAAATGGATTTTTCTCAGTGCCTGACAGACACTTGAATTTTCGTGAGAATTGACGAAAAGGGAACGATCGTGGTTGGTATATATGTCGATGATTTACTGCTTACAGCAGCAGAGACAAAGCTTGTGGATGAATTTTTCGAGAAAATGCAGGTTTTGGAGCTGAAAGATTTAGGTAACGTAAAGAAATTTCTCGGGATGAGAATTTTAGGTGGTCCTGCGGATGGATACACTATTGATCAAGAAGGCACTATCGTTAAAATGCTTGAAAAGCATGGTTTGAAAGATGCAAATGTGGTAAGAACGCATATCTCGGATTTGGAAGACACGAAAGAATTAAATGAAATGTTACCGACTATTTCTCGTGGAAAAAAGGGCCTACAGTAAAGGATTTTCAGTCTCTTGTGGGGAGTTTATTATGGATTTCTCGAATTTCTCGAATTTCTCGGCCAGACATATCGTTCGCTGTGCACCGTGCAACGAGGCACACGCACGCACCAAGTTTGAGTGATTTCAAGGTTGCTAAGCGAATAGCCAGGTATTTGAAAGGCAGCAAGGCTCTAAAGTTGCATTTACGTGGAGACAAAGACTTGAAATTACCTTTACGAATCGTGAGCTATAGCGACGCCGATTATGCGGCCGACCGTGTGGATAGAAAAAGCGTAAGCGCAAATGTGATTTTTGTGTCTGGAATTATAGCAGAGTGGAGTTGCAAGAAGCAGGGATCCGTTGCCCTATCGACTGCAGAGGCAGAGTTTGTCGCGGCCGCTGTAGGTGGGAGAGAAGCGCTAGGTTTGAAGGAGCTTTTCGAGGAAATGGATATTAAAACAAAGACACCCATAGTGTTGAAGATTGACAACCAAGCCGCAATCAAGCAGCTCAATAACGAAGCGAGCGCGGCAAGCGCGAAACATATTGACGTCAAGTTAAAATTTTTGAAGGACTTTACGAAACGTGGAGTTGTGAAAACCGAGCATGTGTCAAGCGGGAATATGGTGGCGGACCTGCTGACAAAAACATTACATGCGCCAGGAATTCGAGAATTGTGCAGACAAATCGGGTTGAAATGATGGTTTATTACGGTTATGGCGACATTGCGCTATTGATGGACCTACATTTTCTATGCTTACATTGATATGGTTTGCATACGAAGCCCCGGTACTCTCGGAAGGAGTGTTGGAATTTTGGTTAATGTGATCTGTTGTGAAAACTGACGTTTAAATTCCTGCTAACGAGATTATCGTGGTTTCTATGCATATTGTGAATTTTAGGTTAAATAGTATTTTAGCCAAAACTACACTTAAATTTTACATAATATATACTTTCATTTTTGTCGAGTAAACAACACTTCGGACACCTACCTCCTGAGCACTTCTGCACGCCTAGCACTGACACGCTAGGCAAATAGGTGAAGGAGACACGCATTTCGGATAACCCCAACCTGTACTAATCGACAGGGCAGCACTACGCAACAAGAAGTAACGTAAACGCACTAACCGGTGTTTATTGACCTTACGTGGCGCTACGACTACGCGACTACCTACACTTTCCTACATGATTAGTAAGATGCCGTCGCCATCTCGGTGGCCTCAACGGACCTCGAAAGTAGGCTATGTCAACAGATCCTCGGTTAATAAAATTATATAGAAATTTTACCCAAAATGGATGACACTGTTTTGGCTGACCCATACTACATTTTTAGAAGGTCCGTGTGACTTCTTAACTCGGTTGGCGTCGGTAGGAGCCTCCAACCGAGGGACTCAAACAGAGGTGAACTTTCCCTAACAAGGACGTGTTACCCTTCTGATTAGTTAAAGTTGAGATCCAGAGGAACCTGAAAAAGCAAGCGCCTGTTTTCCTAGCTCTAATCGAAATCCGTCCTTCGAAGACTGATTGGTGTTTTCATAATTCAATTTTCTCCTCTACCCTATTCAAGCTGATAAAACACGGTAGCGGTATGTCGTTGCAGTCAAGTAATTTTTGAAACCTTGCATTTCGAAGCCACCCGCCGTTCGGGCTCTTCGCCAAAAAGAAATTCAGGTTATTGGCGTCGCACGTGATAGTCCTCGACTTTTCTGCCTTGATCGCATCCTTTAATTTATCTACTGTGCCGCTCTCGCTCACTTTAACCAAGAAAGCATTTTCCGGCACACCAACAATTGCACATATGAGCTTGATCATCTTTCTACAACGCGCAGGCCTCTTTAAAAAGTAGGTAGTGTGTCGAGAAAATGTACAGAATGCCTAATCTAAATATTTCAGAATTCCTAGTTTAACAAGAAAATTTGGACGAAAAACACACACAAAAGTGAAAGTTGTCAAGCCCAAGTGGGTCAATGTGCTTGTGGGATTGCTGATTTATGTGTCACGTTTAGTATCTACTTTGTGTAGTCGGCAGGCTAAAATTGTTGTATCATTAGAAAAACGCCCCTTCTTTCTAATATATTTTTTCATGTAGTTCACTGATCTTCACTCCATATTACTCACATCCCCCACCACAATGCACCGTCATCTTGAATCACTGCCGCAAACCCGGACGCATCTTTAAACCAGATTGTAGCACCAAATTTGCTGGTCGATGCACCTATCTGACGCACGGGTAGCCTCCCGATGGATAAAGTGCTGCTGCATTGAACACGTCGTTTCCATCAGAACCCAGTATTGAGAACATAACTGACAACTTAAGCATCAACACGAGCTTCAGCATGCATATCTGCATGGACATCGCTACTGAGTGCCGATCAAAAGATGAAAAATCCATGATGTCCTTCGCGGTTCCAACATGGTACTTATTATCTTGAAATTTGTATGCTGCAAGAGTACCTAATTTGCTGTTTGCCAGATCCCCATACAATTTGCTTAATATGGGTTTACCAGAATACCTATTTTCCATTAAATTAGGTAGATAGGTAGTTCTACCTACTTTTAAGAGGCCTGTCTATCTCGAACTGATGAGAGGAAAAAGTGGGAAGACCGAAAAGAAAAAGATAGTCTAACACTTTATTTCTTCGTATTCTGCCTCGTCGTTGATTTTACCCGCATCGCTGGTACAAGCTTCAGCGACTAAATATTATCACGGAGCAGACATGAATGAATATGCCCGACGGAACTGAGTCAGCGTCATCAACTGATCGATTCTTCTCGTGCGTTATTCACATGTTGCACTCGTGTGGTTAGGAACCCAGAATGTGTGCATATTTTGTTCTATTACTCTAATGATAGAGGATTTAACTGTAAGATGGACTACTTTTTATGGCACTAAAATTCCTGTTATTCTCCCCTCTTGCGGAAAGTTCCTTAAGTTATTTTGTAAAGGCAAATACATGTACTGTACTGGGCGGGAGATGGGAAAAATGTGCTAGTCTTTCTCAGGTCGCTCCTGGAATACTCAACTTATTACAAGAGTAACACGCCCCCTTGTTAGCCATTTAAGCGCAGTAACCGTAACTTTGTCGTATTTTACCATAAATTCCCGTGTAAATTTTTTAAACAATATGTAAAATATTTAAAACCATTTGAGTCACCTTTTGACGAAGTTTTTCGATTTGAGTCTCCTTTTGGAATATTCCCTTTATTGAAAGAAATTCTAATACACTTTCACAATATACAACAATATCAAATGAAACAAGAATGATATTACAACCTGCAAGCATCATAATACGAAATTTGAAGGATATTTCCACGCGTTGATGCGTGATCGACGAACAATTGGCGGACGAAGGCCACCAAACACAAGTGCAATCCAGATATTCTTTGGAAACGTGGACATCCATTCGAACCCGCAATATTCCGGTCCACGGCAGCTATAAATACACCAAAGCTCAATTGGTTTCGTCAAATTCCAAAATAGAATCAGCAATGACCAAAATTATTTGACTCCTTTTTCTAAGCGATATAAACCATCACAAACGGTTCTCAAAGGGTATAGTTATTGTAGATTTTAAAGAAGAATTATGTAGGAGAGTGATGACAAAGAAAGAGCTGCAGAAGGAGATGAGGCGTCGAAAGCGCGAAGAGCTACGTCTGGTCTAAAAGCTCAAATTGCACAGGAAATGGTGATATAATTATTAATTGCTGCTATTCTATTGTATTCTAGTTGGATAGCAGCGGTGTAAACAGCGTTAACGTATCGATGACGAGAAGAAATCAGCGAATAAAAAGAAGGAAACGGAAGAATTCGATCAGTGGAAGAACATTTTTACGATTGAAGAACATGGCACAAGGGTGGCTGAAGACAGCAAGGAGAGTCCGATATTGTTACAGCAGTTTGTTGACTACGGAAAGTAACGTAACAAGCAAGGCAGGAGCAACGTACAATGCCGAGTTTGGAAAGCGCAACCCCTCAGATACTCGCTGAAAAGTGTCTTTACGCTGGCTTCCAAGAATGTTACGTCATATCAAAGAAATACGATTTAAGTGGAGAAATCACTCGTCGAGTCCATGTTAGAATGCATAATGTCGGATTGGGGCTGTGATCGGCAAAAATTGCTCGCAGCATGAAAACGACCTTGATTGAATACCAGGACCTCCCGGAGTCAGCACATACATCGTACCGATCCAGCGACCATGTACCCTGGTCCAATTACCATCGATGGTTCTATGTTGATTCAGAAAAAGCAAGATAAGTCGCTTTTCGCGTTCTTTAGTGAGTCCTGGTCCGACAAAAACTATGTTGTACGTTTCTTTCCCAAAGCTTACGAGTTCTTTACTCGCGCCTTTCTGGCCTCTGCGATGGTCCCAAATGCTACTGTCAAAACGGCTGCTACGTTTGCAAAAACCCAAGACTGAGGTGATGGTGGCGAAAGAATGGAGTGTGTCTATCCTGGTATCTGTGCTACCAAGAGTGCGTTTACCACCGACCTCGGTTGGTGCAGTGGTTAAGGCCCTGCCCACGGGACCGGGAGATTGCGGGTTCGAGTCCCACTAGGGACAAAAACCCAAAGTCGAACCAACTTGGTTGGATTCTAAAGTATAATGAGACGCATTCAACCAGACTTGCCCTCCAACCGACCTCGGTTGGTGCAGTGGTTAAGGCCCTGCCCCCGGGACCGGGAGATTGCGGGTTCGAGTCCCACTAGGGACGAAAATCCAAAGTCGAACCAACTTGGTTGGGTTGTAAGTATAATGAGACGCATTCAACCAAGAGTGCGTTTCATCACGAAGCCAGTTCACCAGGAATTGAACGAACTCCGACGGTTTTGCAGTATACAATCGTTAATTCATCCATGCCTATTCGGACGGAACCGCAGTGTCCTGCGGATATTGGTAGCTACTCGTTACCTGACCCTGGCGCTTGGTTTGGATGGATTACACTTGTCATTGGCTTGGATATAACAGCCGTAGGTGCTGGTGCATCGGTGATGATCCTCAAAAGCGTGCAAAAGATGAAGCTTATGTAAGCAGTTTGGTCTTTCTTCTCAAGCTTTCACTAGCGCCACCTTTCAGTTCAATCGACTACGATCCAATTGAGATGCCGCACAAAGCGATATCAAATACACAGGCTTTTTTAAAAAATATAGTTTATAAGAGGTACTATTTGTAACAGATTTGATTTTTGGACATTAGTGGTTCACACGGTTCGAAGGTAGGTACTTTGTAGGCAAAACTGACCAATCAGAGCATACCTTCAGTTTGCCTACAAAACCCTCTTTTTCACTTCAGCGATTCGAGGGCTGGTAAAAACCTAGATTTTTTGGAACCGAAAAAGTAGGTTTGAAAAAAAAGCTGAATAAAACCTAAAAAAACTAGATAGCACAGTTTGCACAGACCACACGTTAGAGTCAGCTTGACTCCGTCTTAAATATCAAATTCTACGAGAATTCTATCTTATTAATGCTTTCTGTGTTGTTTGCCACATTTGGCGTTCGGGGGCAGCAATTGAGTCTTATGAGGTTGAAATTCTGATATCTGATGACTTAACGGTTAAAACCTACTTTTGCCAGCCCATTGAATTTAGGTTTTATTCCAAACCTGAATAAAACCTAATGCATTTAAACCTATGATTGCCAGCCCTGAGTGATTCGTGCTGAAGGCAGTTGTAGGTATTTTTGATTGGCTGATTTTTGCTTGGAAGCACCCAATCGGACTAAGGTAAAGATAGAAGGTACGAGTCATGAATACGAGCTTCTTTTACATCATTGGCTTAAATCGAGTCTTTGCGCACTTTGCTGAATGCAAAAGGTTCTCACGGTTGGAAAGCTACCCTACCTTCGAACACTATTAGTTGAGCTTTGGTGTATACAGTGGAATTGATGGTTCAATCCGCATTGTTATTATTGGTTGAAATAGAGCATTTACACTGTGAAAACTTTCTATGGCCGGTCGAAAAACCATCAGCTATGCCGTGCAGCACGAAATCGCCAAGCACAAGGGATCTCGCTTCATCTCAGCAGCTTGGCCACTAATAAATGGCAACTATGCAGTATCTAACTTGGCTAAGCAATTCATTGAGATCCAACGCCGCAAATTTCCAACAGCCACTCATCACTGCTACGCCTACACAATGATGGACGGACGCGAGATGTGCTCGGATGATGGGGAGCCGCATGGCACTGCCGGACGTCCCATTTTGGCATCATTACAACGCGCACGATTAGTGGATGTTTGTGTTGTGGTGACAAGGATCTACGGTGGCGTCAAACTTGGCCCTGGTGGGCTCATCCGAGCGTACGGAGCTGCAGCACAAGCGGTGATCGAACAGGCTGATGTGGTGGAAAAAGTGCCAACGCAGATGCTACACATCCGAACCGATTTCTCATTTGTTAATATAGTCAAACGAGCATGTACTCAGTACACTGCAGAGATAGTATCTCAAGAATATGCTGTAGACGCAGTGTTCATAGCTTCTGTCCCTGTCCACAAGGTGGAGGACTTTGTCGACTTCGTTCAAACTACATCAGCAGGACGAGTGGAAATGAAAATCTATGAATGAAAAGCTGTACATGTATTTTGGGTAGCCTGCCCAACCTAAACAGTTTATAACATAGTCGGGATGCACTAAATAAGCCCAAGTACTAGCTAGCACTACACATCGACATATAATGCAATTGTCGGCTATGTAACCATCACTGGATCGGATTACTAAAGACTAAACTCATGCCACAAGTGAGAATGGCGTTAAATGACGAGAGCCAATGACGCGGCACATTCAAAAAGGAGGATTGCGGGAGAAAATGACACATATGAATACATGCAACGGGGCGGCTTGAACTTCTGTCACAAAGTTCCTCTCTTTTTCATCTATTAGGTCTATGATAAACCAGTTCGTGAAGCCGAGAAGACTGCCACCTGTTTGAACCCCCTTTGAGCACGAAGGCCAATTCTCCACCTCAGTGACCTTGCAAGGCTCCCACGCATTAAGAAGCAGTACGTAGCGATGGAAACCACCGCACACATGCTCAACACGAGTGTTGTTTCTATCAGTCCTCCCTTACAATGAGGAGGTAGTGACGTGAATCTCCTCATCAAGATTCTGAAGGACTTTAAAGTGTCAAAACTCCACGCGGATGGCTCGCCAAAACCATCCGGCAATCGCAGAGATACTACCCACGCAATCAGCATACGTCATATAAGCCTCCCACCCATTTGCAACTCATTACAACGGTTGCCACTGTGGACTCGATTATGATTGTTTTCGTCATTTCCAGTTGTGGCCGATATAATAGCTGACACTAATATTTTAGCCAATCATTTTGACTAACAAAAAAATAAATGGCTGGGAGTGTTGGAAGCAAGCGCAGCATCGACCAAGTCGGGCACAATCCGCTTCGTAGTAGTCTTGAGGATCTGGTGGCAAGAAAGAGGAAAGACAAAAATGTTCCCCTCACAGTGCGTGTTATTATTGTGACCCATGTATCATTTCGAGTCTAATCTGTTTTTTCTGCATTAGGACATTCGCGACGTGTTGATGGACCATGTGCTTGGCAATGTCGAGACGGATTTAAAATATACAGTGATTTTCGCGTGTGAAGAGGTGCCAGATTTGCTTCTACAAGACGTGATATCATCTGAAAAGGAAAATAAAAGTGCAGTGGTTACAGGTATTAATTTACTGGAAAGTCTGGAAGGTGACTACCAATTTTGCAGTCGATTTTCCGACGGTGACAGTATTCCGCGATGTGATGCCACGCTGCTGAATATTCCAGTTTCCAAGCGTGATATAGAGAAAGAGAAGCATGCAATGAAGAAGGCCATCAAGAAGAAGATTAAGAAGTTTAAAAAGCGATCGGGCGGTACGTTGTATTAGTTTTGCCTATGCTTGAAAGGATACTCATCGATGGTTTGTTAAACCTCTAACAGAAACTGATAGACCCAGTGCTGAGTTTTATATTCTATCACCCGACGAGCTAAAGTTACATCTGCCTTCAATTCCTTTTGAAGACGCTAAGGCTGCGGCAGAGTTCGTTTCAACAAAGGCGCTGCCAAGAGGCACAATACAATCCCCGGAAAAGCTTTTGCTTGCTCTAGACTGCGAAATGTGTCGAACTACAAAAGGCTTGGAGCTTACGCGGTTAACACTCATTGATGCGAACGAAAAGGTTTTGCTGGATGAGTATGTGCGACCTACAAATCCCATCGTTGATTACTGCACGCAATATTCAGGCATCACGCGCGACATTATGGAAGCGACAACCACGCGACTTGCCGACATCCAGGATAAATTCTTGTCTCTCGTCTCTGCTGAGGCCATATTGGTGGGCCACTCGATCGAAAATGATTTACAAGCATTGCGGGTACTGCATCGACGCATTATTGATACCACGTGCTTGTATCCACATCCTAAGGGGCCTCCGTTTCGCTCCGCGCTAAGATTTTTGACAGCTCAGTTTCTTTGTCGTGCCATTCAAACCGGTACAGACGGTCATTGCAGTGTAGAGGACGCGATAGCAACGCTACAGCTGGCGCAGCTCAAAATTAAGCACGGGCCGACGTTCCCAAGCATTGAACACGAATACAAGCAGAAGAAGGTGGTAAATGCGTTGGCGATGGCCAAAAAGTCTGTGTTAATTGTAGATTCGCAGCGCTCTTGCAGGTCGCTTGGTGGTGGAGTTGCTTGCGTCATTCCACGCGAAAGTCCCGGTGAGGTTGTACAGACCGTTGTGCATCAACTGACGACAGGCTTCCCCCCTCATCTTACGTGGTCACGCGTACGCGGACTCAAGCGTTCAGAGATCGTGACGTGTGTAGAGCAAATAAAAGGCAATATGCCCGAGCACTCGTGTCTTGTCATCCTGCTAAGTGGAAAAACCAAAGAACTGCGCGCGCTCCATGAACGCCGCACGGCCCGAATTGATCCTAGAAGTTCGCTTATGTGGGACAAAAAGCAGCAAAAGCTTTTGGAAAAGACGGCGGTAGCTGCTCAGACAGGGTTTGTATGCATTTTCGTGCCGTAAATGGTACCATCATTTTACACGCATTATGGCAAGTACCCCTGGTAACCATTGTACCTAACTGAAAGCAGTTACTGTGGATAACGTGCCAGTCATACACAACGATACAGCCATTACATGGATTTCCTATCGACGTAAGCTACGAAGTATATGGACTGATCTCAGGATAATTTATTATTACTGTATTTGATGTGCACCACGAAGTAACTGTCACTTTAACCGCCGTCACACTGGATCTTTGACCATCGTCAAGTAATTTCTGTCGTAGTGAGCCGGGGAATAGAGAACTGATAGTGGTGATCTGGTTGCTAGCTGCTTGTAAGAGATGAAAACGTCGGTGGTTTCGATAAATATCAATGCAAGTATATAGACGGTGATCCCGAATCCCGCTGGCAGGTTTGTATCGATAATGCGGAATCGATGAACTTGGCTAGCTCACCATTTGAGGTCGGAAGCATCTGCGACAGCCACGGTGACGCCTACAGGAAGTGCTACGATCGCGAATCGACGGCCAACAGCTCCCCGCCGCGCTAAAGTTTTCCTGCATTCCTCATTCTCCAGGCTGCAGCTGTGGTAATTACAGTTGTTTGCGAGCTTCAGCTCTACTTGGACGTGCATCTTGGCGTATAGCATCTTGGACTCGCATGGCTCAAGTGGGGAGGTGATCATCGTCTGTAGAATGCAGTAAACTGAGGAGTAAAGTCGGGTGCTTGTGAGCTCGTAAGTGCACGAATGGTAGTGGCCTACCGAGGGGCAACAGAGTGACTCACTGTTGTTCGAATGATAACAAGCCAGAAACGTATCGCAGGAAAACGCCTGCGACTGTCTTCCGTCAGCGGTACGAAGGGGAGGAAAGTACTTTCTGGCTCGATACAGGTCCGCTTTACAATGAGAACAGTGCCTCGAGATAACGGTAAGCACGACAAAGCACTTCTGTTACGGGAATAAGATTGCGTTCTATAAACTTGCTGACGGAACGGATAACTTAAAAACTGTTACGCTCATGAGACATCTAACAAAAGGCAAGCTCTCGATGATCTCGTTTGCGCCTTTTCAGATACGGCACGTGCTGAAACTGCCACTTGTGTCATGCTCGGCAAGCATTACTGGCCAACATGGCAGTTGCCACGCTGTTCTGTGCTGTTTGTTAGCACGCACCAGCAATTAGAGATGTTTTGTTTGTCTCTCGCTCGTTACACTTATATAGACATATTTTGACAAACGACCACCGAGACGACGAGAAGAGCCGCCATAGTTGAAATTTTGCTTGCGTACTCTCACTTATGGCATTCCAATGACTGATGTTAGCTTATGTGACTTGGCTGGCAAATATGTGAATATGGCCTGCACTATTACTTTGACAGCAAAACAAAGTCGCTTGGTAGATGTGAGTTCGAAGATATTGAGAATGTGTTTAAGACTTTAATCTGGTTATAAACAAAAGAAAGATGATATTCAATTCAGAAACTTTAAACATCAAAGCAGGACAGGTGAATCTTGATCCCTGTCAACAAATGCAGAACATTTCTCTATCAGGTAAAACAGAATCTTTGTACAGGAAATCCGCATTTACGCCTGGGTACGGAGCATGCAAAACATGAAAGAAGACCTAAAATATACTTTGTGCCCCCTGTCTATTCTTGCACTGAAATGACTCGATAATTCTCTCAAGGCCGCTCATTCTAAGGCAAGAGCTGTTGTCAATACCAGAGCCTAACAATACCGACCTCAGTTGGCGCAGTGGTTTAGGCCCTGCCCCCGGGACCGGGAAATTGCGAGTCCCACCGGGACAAAAATCCAAAGTCGAACCAACTCGGTTGGGTTGTAAGTATAATGAGACGCATTCAACCAGAGCCTAACAATTGATAGGATCGAAGAGGTTACTTTGTCACTAAGGGGCGTTCTTATTTTGCTCCCGTGAGCTCCCGGGAGGGATGCCCGTATGCTGCTCTTATTTCCCAAAAATACACCTTTTACCGGTCGTTCTTGCCGCTTAATTCAAAACGCCCACCCAAAGACGGGACATGTATAAAAAGTGTATACCCATGCGTATAGTTCTAGAACAGGTTGATTTTTTTTCAATATGATCGATGTCGCATACTATTTGCGATCTTGCACCCAATAGAATCACATATTGCTCGGACGTTCCCACAGAGTGTATCTTTGGCGACGATTTTGTCACGGTGTGCTGTATATTTGGCGAGAAAACACGCTTTCCAAGTGATAAAGGCTCATAAAGGTGTCATCCGCGTCGTCTATAGTACCAGCAAGAAGGAAATGTCAAGGTTTTTCGCTATCCATGCATTTCAAAAGGGGTACGTACGTACGTGGCTTCCTCATACGATTGACCTGATACCTTGACATTTCTGTTTGTCTTTCTCGTCTACTGTACTGTAGTCCAAGTTTATGGCGCTCGCCAGTTCTTCAGCGCATTGATAAAGATTGACCGCTTTGCGAATGTAATGAAGTCGTTTGTATTATTCTTGTAAATTCATACAGTAATGTACCCACGCGTCTTATGCTGATCGAGGTCACTCACACCATGATTAAGCATGTCATAAGTTATTCTCTGTACAAACGCTCGTAGAATGTTACATTATGACGGCGTGGTCGCCGAATACAGCACAACCCCACTGCCGCTAGACACGTCGTTGAGCACATTATACATGTACAGTGTGCTGCAATGGTGTGTTACACCTAACCCCTTAACAGACGGTACCTTGATCATTTTGAAAAATGTTACGGTTGTTTTGAATCGAAACTTTTGGTCTGTATACAGCCATTTTTTGTAACTAGTTACTGGTTGTTTTGAA
Organism: Sclerospora graminicola; assembly: GCA_001887855.2. Taxonomy (NCBI): domain Eukaryota; phylum Oomycota; class Peronosporomycetes; order Peronosporales; family Peronosporaceae; genus Sclerospora; species Sclerospora graminicola. Next base: position 50,025 of record MIQA02024214.1, read on the forward strand.
TTAAGCAATTGGGAAGACGAGACATGTATAAAAAGTGTATACCCATGCGTATAGTTCTAGAACAGGTTGTTTCAAAACGATCTGATTTTTTTTCAAAATGATCAATGTCGCATATTAGCGATTTTGCACCCAATAGAATCACATATTGCTCGGACGTTGCAAACGTTTCCCACAGGGTGTATC